>JAJHSJ010000002.1:68245895-68345196 GCA_021015155.1 Magnolia officinalis
CATCCTCTTCGAGAAGAAAGAATCATCCATCTTCATCAGGGTTCAAATAGCCTTTCCTTCATTCTTGGAAATATGTAGAGATAAATGAAGGAAACTTTGGAACTTCACAACCCCTTACCAACAACTGACCATTATTCCTATAAACTTGCAGCATCACTGGTCAATTCTTCACAGTGAACCACTCCATCAACGAAATATCTTTGTCTCCGTGGACAATTGGATCATGAAAGAACCAAGAATTCGGACAGGCTATCTAGAAAAAGAACGGAGCCCCATCAAAGAGTTGGCAGGATCCATTAAAATGAGATTTTCCGTCCATGTCATGATCCTCAGCAGCTTTCCCTGCCCACTATATGAGACCGGTCAAAAAATCTCTTCTTCTCCAAAGATACCTTGGAACACCAAAAAATTCTCAGTAATAGGACTCCTATCTCTTCACAATTTCTACAGTGCCTAGGCTCGAACTATCGTTCGAAAGCATACCACCGTTCTGAAACAAAATCAAACACTCTAATGCAATCATAGCTACATCAGAGCATTTTAATGGGGATGCTGCTATCTTTAGAGGCTTCTTAACATTGGTCTCCAATCACCAACTCATTCATTTTCCTTCAGGCGAAATGAGCATCACCTTATGGGATCTTCTTCGCATAGCAGGTCTCCCATTATGGGCAATATGTGTAAGAAATCCTAACCCTAACCTGTTTTAGAGATTCAAATAGAACAATTGATAGAATAGATAACCTATTCCCTATTATAGGTTGTTCTGGTGCCGGGAGACAAAGGCTCAGTGTTTAAAATGATTTCGTTACGCTTTACGGCGTAAGGTGCGGACTATAGACGCTTAGGTTATGGTTTCAATGCTTTCAATGTTAGATAATGATAGATTCATGATCTGGATGCTATTGAACATGTACAAAGTGTTATCTGTTTCATTTTTCAGTTATACGTTAATTATGTTGAATATACTGTATTCCAGTATTTATAGAAAATACTGTATACGTATGTAATGACTCGAAATTTTCGTACAATGGCTCGAGTACCACCTCGACCAGAAATCACTTAGGATTAAATCCTTTAGAAATTTGACAAAGTTAACTAAGTGTTTAAACTAGATTAGTCATGAAATCCGTGGAATCGCTTTAAATACGATCTATAAGACCCAAAACTTGTAGAATCATGACGCTAGGTTACCCTAAAGTCTAGGATCAAACTCATTACCCGATACTCTCGGAACACTTTGAAAACTCCGTATCAAGTCTAGACCGTACATCGGGAGTCCGAACACTATGAAGTTAAGGACTTAGGAGCGCCTCATGAGCTTGACAACCATCTCGGAAATCAATCCAGACAATGTCCCATAACTGTTCGTTCGAGTCCGGAGCGAGAGAGTGTGAAAACCTTGTTTTCTTTAAAATAAATATCTTGAATAGTGATCTAGCACGTGTCGCTTGCGGACATTTTGTAAGCAACCAGACGTCAGAATCTGACCCAAATACACCCTTGGATCAGGAAAAATTTCACAAACATTTACATATACTTGGAATTTCGGATCGAGACCCGCCGACCGTTTGAACTGAAAATAGTCCGCCACGCTGTGATCTGGGAATCCGACTGAAACAAAAACTTAACTTTACCTGGATCCGAGGTTGGTGAGCTTACGTCCGACTTTGGCTCAAGGAGGCCCGTCAGAAATCCTCCGTTGAGTTGAAACAACGCCGCTTTGGTTAAAACCTAAGTATACCTTGATCTCAAGTCTATTTCAGAGAGTTTTTAGGCTATATAAGGACCTTAGAACACACTCTCTCACAGCCATACGAATTTGAGGAAAAACTCTAAGTAAAAAGAGAGAAAAAGAGAGAGAAAGCTAGAGAGTTGTGGGAGAATGTCCTACTACGGTTTCTAGCCACTACACAAGCTGCACCACCCCTTTCTTGTCACTTTCCCGGCGATACCGACTTCATTTTAAGGTAAGAAATCCTAACCCTAAATCTTTTTTGGGTGTGAAGGTTTTAGGTTATGAAATAGCTAACCTATTTCATTCTCTAGGCTCCCAAACTGCAAATACGGAAGCTTGGCAAACCTAGCTGATCCGTTGCGATTCTACGGTATAAGGTGAGGACTTAGGTGTATAGGTTGCGGTTTTCAATGCTTTCAATGTCAGATAATGTTAGATTCATGATCTACATGTAATTGCACATGTACAAGTGCTGTCTGTTTTCCATTTCGATTAAGATGTAGAATATGTAATTTTACATACTCTAGGTATACGTCGAAAATACGTATACGTATAAATTTTGGAAATGTGTTTGCCATGATTATTTGTTGTATGAATATATGGTATATGGATAAAATACTTATTTGGCGAAAGGATTCGCCATAATACATGTTTGCTAATATACACTATGTATGTAGAAATAGTGTATTGTAGAAAGTACCGTATATGTATATAATTTGGAGATGTGTTTGCAATGACTATTTTCTGTATGAATATGATATACATGGATAAAATACTCGCTTGGCGAAAGGATAGCCCTAATGCATGTTTTACTAACATACATCATGTATGTTGAAATAGTGTACTCTAAGTGTTTGTGAAAATGCTTGTGAGAGTAAGTGCTTAGATGTTAGTGCCTTAGGTAGGTGTTGAGATGGGGTTCTAAACTACCTTAGAGACATGTATGGTTTCCTCCATGTGGGTTTTTACTCTAACCCACTTATGAAATATATGGGTTTGTATCCCTATTTGTATAGTGCTTTATAATATGCTTATAACATGCTTTGTAACGTGTTTTATAACATGCTTTATGACATGCTTGTTAACATGCTTGAATTGCTTTGTTTATTATGCTTTACACCACATGCTATGAGTAAGGATTGATTGAGTTTGGGACTATGTCTATAGTTCAAACATTCGGTACCAGACTTGAGATCGTGGTTGAGATTCATGTCGCCACGAAAGATGTGTTTGACGAACCCGCGTCGTACTTCGGTTCGCGATAGTGGTTGGCCACACAAAGTGCTTCTGCACTTCACATCGTTCAACTTGTTGTGCGCTCCAGCTAGCTGAGCACGTCAAGTAACCCGTTTATGTATGTTCACCATGTTTGGTCGCTACTTCTTGAACCTAGGGTACCAAACTTACCAATGGGAATCCCGTTAACCATGGTACCTCGATCCGCTAAGACTCATGAGCCGGGCATGGTGGTATGAGACATCGTGGTAGAGCTGTAGGCCTACGCTGGGGCTACGTGCCTCCCCGTAGTGACCAGTGAGCAACCAGACTCGTGAGCCGATTATGGTGATATGGGACACTATATTCGAGTTGTCGGCCTATAGTGATTGGTGACGAGCCCTCTGTAGTGACTCGAGCATACTTTGAATTTGCGGTGAGGCGACGAGTCTTGCCACAGTATATAGAGTATGGACTAGGCCTGTATCTGTATAGTGATGAACCGTTAAAAGGGTGATGGGGGAGTGTGTAACCTTTGTGTGTAACAGCCCTGGTAGCCTTTGCAGTGACCTAGAAAACACACCATCGTCTGAGATTAACTGGGACTGACGACCCTAGAATGGATCATGTTTGGGAATGATACAAGGGAGGGTACCTTAGTTTCCCAATACTGCTGTTTGAAATGGACTAATAATTACTCGGTAATCATGCACATCATCGCACTGCATGTGCCTAATAGATGTGGAGCACTGAGGGATGAACGCATTCGCGAACGTAAGATGGTGTCGCATGAGGGTGGTTTGACAAGGGCATTCATCATGTCATTTCATACTTGCATTTAATAAGAGTAGTTAGGATTGTTTGATTGTACTGCTTTATCATTACTGCTTAACTGAATTGATAACATGTTAACCTATGCTTTATTGTTCACTGAGTTAGCTACTCACTCCCACATTACTGGACGATGTTGTACACACCAACCAGACTCTGTCTTAGGTATAGATGGTATGTCGATTCAGGAAGCGGAGCCAGACTACGATGAGGACCAGGACGAGTTCTCATACATGCAGTACTCTGACGGCTTTGCTTAGGCCGACTTGATCGCGGGGATTTCAGGATTCACCTTTTAGTTGTATTTTGACTTTTTTTTGACTTAGAAACAATACATGTATATGGATACTCAGTTAGTGTTCATACTCTGGAGTTCATGATGGTTTTGTTTCCTTACATACCTTATATATACAATTTCAGTCTTCCGCTTGCCTTTATACAATTGATTTGGAGTATGAATTACTGTTTTGGTATAATCTCACTCATGTTTATTGCACTGACACAGACAACATTCAATCTTCATCATCTATGTTGCATAAGTGATGATCTGGAACTTGAGAGTTAAGTTGCTACTCGACCCTCGAATTTCAGGGTGTTACAACGTATAAAATTTGAAATTGTGTTGGCCATGATTAACTGTTGTATATGTATGTTAGACTTACTAGTATTAACTTCTAGGTGAACAGATTTGCCCTAAGGCATGTTATATCAGCATACGTTGTGTATGTTATATTGTGTAGCCATGTGTTGTGAAAATGACTGAATGAGTATAGAATTCGTATTCGTGCTCGCCATGACCAACAATCATGGATATATGATGGTTGTATAGGCAATAACCCTTAGCGAAAGGATTTGCCCTAAATCACGTCACGACTAATGCACGTATATATGTCTAAGTGTGTAGCCCACGTGTTTGTGGAAATGATTGAATGAGTATGGAACCCGGATTCATGCATGCCATGATTATCCGTCGTGGGTATATGCGTGTGGTATACGGGGCAACTCCCTAGTGAAAGGATTTGGCCTACTACCTGTGTGCTCAACATATGTCATGTATGTTGATGTACGTGTAGTCTAAGTGTTTGTTACAATGATTGAATGAGTAAGTGGTTGGTACATTAAAATTTATATGGGTGTTGAGCTATGATTCCCAACTCCCTTAACTATGTGTATGATTTCCTCCATGTACCGTATATTATAGTGTCTGTTTTATCTATGGAATGCATATGTGTGGATTTATGTTTAAGTTGAAGTCCATAAATGTAGAAACAAATCCGTGATGGGTGATGGGGAGCGGTGTAACGATTCCGTGCAGCAACAGCCCTGGCAGCCCTAAAGCGGACATTATTGGACCTTTGATTATATGGTTTACAATCTTGATTCATAACTGCTTAACTATCTTCTAGGATATTTTGTTGTAATTGAATGTGATTGGGGCTATTATATAGTCCAGGCAATCGATAACAGGCCTTGATGTTGTGGCTCAGGTCATTTCGCCACAAATGACACGTTTGATGAATCCGAGTCGTACGATGGTTGTCGACAGTGGTACCTTGTCGGTTACTTCAGCGTACGCTCATACCAGTCGAACTTGTCTAATAAACTGATGGGCCTATTGTGTGTTCACCATCTTTGGACGCTACTGCTTGAACTTAAGGTACCAAACTTACCAGTGAAACCCCGTTAACCTTGGTACCTTGATCCGCTAAGACTCATGAGCCAGACATGGTGGTATGAGACACCGTGGTCGAGCTATCGGCCTATGTTGGGGCGACGAGCCTCCCCGTAGTGACCAGTGAGCAACCCAGACTCGTGAGCCGAATATGGTGGTATGAGACACTGTATTCGAGCTGTCGGCCTACACTGATTTGGTGACGAGCCCTTTGTAATGACCTCTAGTATACTCTGAACCTGCGTAGAGGCGACGAGCCTTTCCATAGTAATCAGAGTATACACTAAGTCTGTACTGATTTGGCAACGAGCCCATTGCAGCAACCTAGAACCGCAATATCGTATGAGATTTACTAGGACTGACGACCCTAGAATAGATCCTTGTTTGGGAAGTGATATAAGGGAGGTACCTTAGTTTCCCAATCCTGCTGTATGAAAATGACTAATAAGGAACTTGGTAATCACGTTCATGCACCGTATTACGTATGCATTTGGCGTTGATGGTCAAGCACTGAGGGAGTGTGGCATGCTGCGATCATAAGGAGTCGCTGAGGGAGCGTAGGCGAGGGCATGCATCATACATACATACCATACTTGCATTAATAAGAGTACTTAGGGATGTGTGATTTACTGCTTTATCATTACCGCTTGATTGAATTGATAACATGTTAACCTTTGCTTTATTGTTCCACTGAGTTGATCACTCACTCCCACGTTACGGGACAGTGTTGTACACACCAACCAGACCCTGTTTGAGTTTTAGATGATGACGATGCTTACGAAGCAAAGCCGGACTTTTATGATGATGATGAGGGTTTCTCCTTTATACAGCTATCAGGCGGGTCTATGTAGACCATCTTCTGATCGACGGGGCTATAGGGTATTGGCTAGATGACATTACACCTTATGTATATTTTGAAATGGTACATGTAATTATTTAACCTGGTAACATTATCATACTCTGGAGACTTACCACAGTTTATATCTGTTATATATCTATCACAGACTTCCGCTTGCAAATTTCACCTATCTCTGGAGTATGATATGCTGTTTTGGTCTAATCCCATTCATGTTTCAATGCACTCTTCATAATCATCATTATCTATGTTGCAGAAGTGATGCGTTGGAACTCGAGAGCTGAGCTTCGCTCGACCCCCGATTTTCAGGGCGTTACAAGATGGTATCAGAGCATGATTTGGATTAAACTGGACCTGGGTTATGGTCACACGACACACATTGACGTACTCTGACTTAGAGGGAGCGACGGAACGTAGAGACAGACTTAGGATTTCCCATTTTGCCAAACGGTGAAATCAACCGAAGCGGACTATAGGAATCGTACCCGTAGGCTTTTCCAATCGCGTGAAATGATCCCAGCACCATTCTAGACCGTCAATCGACGGGTTTAGGTGACACTTTCAAGTCCCACACTCAGCAAATTAAAACACATGAATATATGCGAATGGGAGCTCGAAACGACTCAAAACGGAGTCGGGGCCAAATCGGTACACTTCGGGGGATCCATAGTGGACCCTGTACACCATCAGCACCCCGGGAGGGGGGTGACCATCGCCCCACCACGGCGACACTGCGCCCAGTCCAGAGGACCGCGGCGGCGCCGCGCCTACCGCGGTGGACCGCGGTCGGGTTCGGCCAAGCCTGTTTTGCCACTGCGGGCCGGTGTCAGGCCGACCCCTAGACACATGTGGGGCCCACCGAATCACGTGGGGACCCCCTTTTTCTCATATACCCCTCTCTTTCCTCACACACCCTTCCAAGCTCTCCTTTCTCCATGAAAATTTGATTTTCCCCTCTCAAATCTCCCCTCCATTCTCATATCTTCTTCTTCTTCTTCTTCTCTACATAACCGTCTCCACTGTCTTCTTCACAAACCTCCAAATGTTGGGACATTTAGGGCCCGTTCGGCCAACTGCATTTGGTGAGATTTATGTGGATGGAATTGTAAAAGTAACAATAAATGTATGTGTATCCCATGGTTTCCAACACCATTATCGTGGGATTTGGAAATCCCATCTCACACTTTCCTTTCCAACACAAGGCTCATTTTCCAAAGCCTATGAAATTGATTTTAATCCCATCCCACCCTCCTACCAAACATGCCACTCCCAATCCCGAGGTGGGATTAGCAATGTAATCCCATTTAACAAGCCCTTAGAGATTTGGACCTAAAGTTGGTAGTCTTAGATTTTGAAAATTTTGACAGTATAGGGAATCCAATAAAGTAATAATGTGAACTCTATAACCTTCTTAGCTAGTATGAGCATGTGTGTAGTGCTCGAGTGTAGTTAAATTCAAGTTCAGGCAACTCAATTCCAATCAGACAACGTTTGAACCCTAAGCGATATACAATTTCTTGTATTAGAAAGGGTATGAAATCATCTAGTGTATGAGCATAGACTTTGGATTACAACTATGGGTTGGTTATAGTAAGGAATGTAAAATACTGATTATGCTAAGACAATTGAACGATAAACTTAGTTAGTTAGCTTGATTAGGTTGGAGTGAGATCTCATTCCTTCGTTGAATCCCCTTAATACGTATAGGCTTCTTTCATAACTCTTAAGAAAGTTGTTTTGATTAGAAACTATTCAAGCTTAGAGAAAAGGTATGTATCCCTCTAATTGAATGTTAGATCAAAACAGCACACCCCCTAGGATTGTCCTTTTAAAGGACGGTCCATAACCGTCCTTTGAAGGCTCATTAGAGACGGTTCATAGCGGTCCTTTTTAAGGACGGTCCATAACCGTCCTTTGAAGGCTCATAAGAGACGGTTCATAGCGGTCCTTTTTAAGGACGGTCCATGGCCGTCCTTTGAAGGCTCATAAGAGACGGTCCATGACAGTCCTTTTTAAGGACAGTCCATGACCATCCTTTTAAAGGACGGTCCATGGCCGTCCTTTGAAGGCTCATAAGAGACGGTCCATGATAGTCCTTTTTAAGGACGGTCCATGACCGTCCTTTTTTCGTCAATAAGAATGACGGTTTTCAACCATCCTTTAAGTAATACGACACGTCAAAATTTGACGGCCCTTGCGACGGTCCATGACCGTCCTTTTTGGTCATTTAAGATGGTTTTGGACCGTCCTTTTTTCGCTGTTTTGGCATAGTGATATGACGCTTTATCCCTACCCAAAAATACTGCCTCCTCATATCATGATACATCTTCGTCGAGACAGGGTGGATAAAAAATTGCGATCGATGTGCCTCGGTCATAAGATCTCTGCGCAACTCTGAATCATTCGGAACATAACCGGCCTCTGAAGCGAAGCCCACCATCATAACCAATCTGCAATCTGACTGACTATCAGATGTTGCCTCTGTCTAATAACTCTACAACGACTCATCTGCCTACTGAGCCTCGATCACCCTTGTGACAAGAGGATAGAATCGATAGGCTCGATAACTGTACAATAGAAGACTGCAAGCCGATCTCGAAGTCGAACGTTTACACATCCTCAAACATCTTTCACTCCTGAATCATTATATACACCACCAAACCTTGTAGCTGACAGCTAAGGGCATCCGCCACCATGTTCGCCTTTCTTGGGAGGTACTGTACATTAAAATTATAGTCCTTCAGGAGCTTCATCCAACGTCTCTGCCTCATATTCAACTTGGACTGTGAGAAGAGATACTTCAAGATCTTGTGGTCGGAGAAGAGCTCGAACCTGACCCCTTAGAGATAGTGCTTCCACACCTTCAGTGTGAAGACAACTGCTTCCAGCTCCAAATCATGCGTGGGGTAGTTCAGCTCATGGACCTTGAGCTAGCGAGACGCATAAGCCACTAACTTCCTGTGCTGCATCAGGACAGCACTCAAGCCAACTCGCGAAGCATCGATAAATACAATAAATCCATCACTCACAGAGGGATCTCCACAAATGCTCGCTCACAGGCGTCACTCCACACAAACTCTGCGCCCTTCCGGGTCAACCTAGTCAGCGGTGCTGCAATACGGGAGAATCCCTCGATAAATCATCGGTAATATCCTGCCAAACCAAGAAAACTATGGATCTCGGACGCGTTCGTGGGCAGGCCCCACTGACGTACTGCATCAATCTTCGAGGGGTCTACTGCGACACCCTCCCTCGTTACCACGTGATCGAGGAACGTCACCTCCTCCTGCTAAAACTCATACTTCTCCAGCTTCGCATACAGCTGGTGGGCACGGAGGGTCTGCAATGCAATCTCCAGATGCTGTCATGGTCCTTGTGGATCCTCGAATAGATCAGAATGTCGTCGATGAAGACCACAACAAACTGATTAAGATATGGATGGAAGATCTCATTTATCAACTGCATGAAGACCACGGGCACATTGGTTAGTCCGAAGGACATGACCTAAAACTCAAAGTGACCATAGCGCGTCCTGAAAGCTGTCTTCGGGATGTCCTCCTCTCGGACTCAAATCTGATGATAACTGGACTGTAAGTTAAACTTCAAAAAGAACTGCGCACCTTGTAGCTGATCAAACAAATCATCTATCCTTGGGAGCAGATACTTGTTCTTGATCGTGACCCGGTTGAGCTCATGGTAATCCACACAGAGCCTCAACGAGCCATCCTTCTTCTTGACGAATAGTATCGACGCTCCCCACGGCAAACTGCTCAGACGAATGAAGCCCAACTCACGCAACTTGTCTAACTGCCGCTGCAGCTCTCACAACTCCATCGGAAAAATGGACAGACGATCTGGTATAACACATACCTCATGATCAGACCACAGAACTTGTTGATGTCAATGGAGCAGCATAGCTACATGGGACCCACCTACCCTTGTTGGACGGTGTGGGTACACCACATACATATCAAGGTGGGTCCACGTGGTGGCCCACCATGGTTTGGATCAAACTGATATTTGTGTTTTCCTTCATCTATGCTAGCTCGAAAATGGGTAGCAAGTGGGCTTCATTTGTTGGACGTCTAGAAAATCTGGACAGCCCAAATTGTTGAACACATCAGATGAGCCAGAGAGAGAGAGAGAGAGAGAGAGAGAGAGAGAGAGAGAAGAAGACGGTTGTGTGAGGAGCCCCACCAATATGGGCCCCTCTTGCATTGCAATACATGCATGCCATCAAGGTGGGCCATTGGCCACACCTAAGGACCAAGATGGGATCTCCACCATTGATTGGTGGGTCCCACTTGCCCCAAGCTTAGAAAATAGAAAAAAATCTACATAAGGTTGCACCCACCTTGGATCTTGATCTCCTTCTTCCACCACTATGTTCTAGAGCTCCAAGGGATGGGATTCAATGGTTGGGATTGATTTTGGATGGTTGGATTGAGGGGGATAAGCTTAGAAGAGGGCTGAAATTTTTTTGGAGATGGGTCTCTCACTTGCTAACAATGGAGAAAAATGAGAATGAAAGAGGGAAAGAGAGAGATGAAGGAGAGAGAGAGAGAGGGGTAGGGTGGTAGGCTCTCTCTCATAGGTAGGTATGATTAGGTGTAAGAGAAGCATGGCTAAGGAGGCACGCTTGTAATGATTGCCTAGCAAGCAGGAGGCTATAGAGGGTAAGGTAGGGTGATGTCACCCCTAGGGTGACATCATCCTAATGATGGTTTCTAAGAAACTGTGCAATCTGGAATAGGTGGATCCTACAACGGCGGTCCACGACCATTATAATGCACGGTCGGATTAGTTCCAATCTGGACCTTGACCGTCAAAAGGGCCTACTGGGGTCATCTGTACATATGTTTCGACTATGAAATTCTCAACGTAACATATTACCACCCGAACAAAGTTGATTTTTGCTATTTTACTTTATTTTATATATATATATATATATATATATTATATATATATATATATGTACATTTGTTTATTAACTTAAATCATGTCGTGACCCCTTTCTTAGGGTAATTAGGGCCATCTATCCTATGATTTTATCTATTGAAATAATATTTCTATTATTACTTATATATTGTTATTCATTCCCATATTATTATTATCATTATCATTATCATTATTATTATCATTATTATCATTATTCATCCGTATATTTAACATGTGGGTCCTATACTTCGTGCTAGAAGTCTTAAGTTTAGGATTACTTATCATAAAAATGGGCCACTCCAAGGGATAGTCTAATTCACTATCCTCGACATTTGGATGGTTCAAGTAATTCAGCGATTGGATCTCTTGATTTAAGGATGGAGATTTCTACCAATGGTCTTAAGGGTCCTAGGGTTCATCTAGATGAAGATTCATGGTTGGATTAGTGGTCCGATGGTCTAAGTGTTATGAACAGGTGAAAGGCCTTCAAGTTGGACTCTAATGAATGGTGGATCTGTGATCTTCAACTCTGATTTGATACTTAAGGTCCACTTTCAAGAGAATGTGATTGTCCCTCTCAAGGATCAATAGTTGGGATGGGCGGATTTTGAATTATCAATTGTTAGTGAATATCATAGGTTAGGTGTGTACGTTCACACAAGTTTGCTAACTTGTACTACAATGGTAACACCGTGAGTACTGAAAAGTATGGGGTGTTACAATCTACCCTCCTTAAAGAGAATTTCGTCATCGAAATTCCACGATCGTACTCATACTGTGAACAAAATAATTCTTTTACAATGTTTGTTATCATTCACCACCTTCCTTGTAAGGCATATTTGTTGGTACCGACGTATGTAACTACCATTAAAATTTGAGTTGTTACAATCTACTCCCCTTAAAGAAAATCTCATCCTCAAGATTTAATAACATACTTCCTAACGATTAACATGACAAGTATTGACTCATCTATGTTCCAATTATGCCACCACTTCTTAGATTTAAACAGGTTGTATCTAGATTTCCACTGCAACTCTTATATCTCTTGTAACACCCGGTTCCTGAAACCCGAGTACACCACTTGTTTTCTAAAAACTTGAGTGTTAACCTTTATCGGTGGCTTAAATTTCACGTACATTTTTTTTCCTTTATCAGAGTTAGTAATCTAGCGGAAAATAAACAAATCAAGTACAAAACAGAGTCCAAATATACATAACCAAAATTTCAAGTGGTTACTCGAAGACTTATATAAACTAATGTCTTAACTTTTTACAAAACATGACAGTACAAATTAAATACAAATGAAGTCTGGAATAGAGAGTTGTAAGATCATCTACCTCCTCCTATTCCACATAAACACCAACATGCACATCATCTGCGTCTCCTGCACACTGAATACAGTTTGATAGCGTCAATGGCTATCTCAGTGAGTTATAACCCTGAGATTTATCGTATCATCAAGATAATTAAGCGTAGTTGTCAAGAACAGTGTATAACAAATATTTTATAATGATTACCATAGTAATCAGATAAGGTTAATTAGATATGCATTTATTACTTAAATTCTACATAGATAATCTTGTTTAAATGCATGGATGCATGCACATGCTCAAAGACCTGGGGATGCACATCTAGCTGGCAAAAGGTCACCCAAGGAGAACTAGCTCTCGTAAAAGTACACAAAGGTATACTCTAAGGAGAACTATCCACCCGAAAAAGACCATGCAACGAGGACACCCAAGGTGGCCTAGCTTCCTGGAAAAGTACTCTATGTACGTCCAAGGAAAACTAGACACCAAGAAAAGTCCATGCGAAAAGAATAGCCCATAGTAGTCGAATGCATACAATGAAAACTTAGGATCACTAGGGAAAATACTCTACGGTACAGCCCATAGTGACCCAAGAAAACCCCGCGTCTTGTGTCGACCACCCGGTAAAGTTTGTATGCCATGAAGATGCATGATTAGCCCAATCATTATTATTCCAATTTCAAACAACCATTTTAAGAAAGCTCAAAGGTCACTATGGGGGTTTTGTCACCCATCATAGGCCGACAGCTTAGGCATAGTGTCTCATTCCATCATCCTTGTCTCATGAAACTAACAAATATAATGTTTTAAGGGTAGAACTCTCCAACTAGTGGCCAATCATTGTCCAACAAGTGAAACTTACCACCGCAAAGTTATATAAAATAATCCATTAAAGCCACGTGGGGCAATTATCCCATAAAAGCTGTAAGGGCGAAATATTCCACTTAATGGTGTGATTAAAAAAAAAAGATTATTCTCCAAAAGCCACATAGGCACAAATGATCCACAAGGTGGTAAGTCCACGACGTAAATTTATTTAATTCATTACACAGGTGGCCACTAGTTCAAGGATTTCCTAAAACATCATCAAGTAACCTCATGTGGCAAAATAAGCCATGAACAACATCAATAGCAATTATACATTTAAGGTACTTATTTTAAACTATAATATAAATGTTTATAATTCATAGCATGTTCAGATATATATAAATTTAAATCCATTTCATCAATCGATTATAAGTAATCAAAATCAATAAGAGTAATGAACCATATTAAGCAATTAATAAGATAAATGAATAAAGATGAATGAATAAGCTAACTATTGTGATGTAGAAAAAGCTCGAAGGTAATCCTCACCTCTCAAGTCGGGTCCACTTTTCAACGCTTATTGGAATTCGCGCACACCCTTTTAGGATCGAATCCTATCATGAATTCCCAAATTATATAGTTAGGTCCAAGTTTACAAACTATCTATGGTTAAGATCATAACCTAGGTTTTGTATTACTTAGGTTTAGTTCTAGGCATTTGGTCTAGGCTTAGATCTTAGGATTTGAACTATAATTAACATATAATTAAGCACAATGTAAATAATATGGGTTACTACAAAATAATTATTATCATCATGATATGATTAATATTAACTAACATAATTATCATACGAAAGTAATAAATATTAATATTTTAGAATAATAAATGAAATACTAATATTTAATCATTGAAATTTTATTCATAATAACTAATATTAGCATAAATAGTTCAGTAATGGCTAATCGTTTAATAATCATAATAATTATAGTAATGACAATTAATGGCAAATCAGAAATCTAATTTGGGGAAGACAAGTTGACTCACATAACCGACTAAGTAGCTTGACTCGGCGATTCCATCACTCTCCTTCCTTTCTCTTCTCTTCTCTTTCCTTTTTCTTCCTTCTTCTTTTTGTTTTTCTCTGATTGGTCCAACGATTTGCTAGATTCAACCAAACTTGATTCGACTCGCTTAAAAACCTGGCGAGTCAACTTGGTTTGACTTCTTCCTCTCCTTGTCATTTCTTTTCTTCCTTTTGTATATCAAATTCTTCTATTTTGCCTTCTCTTCTTCTTCCATTTTTGGCGGTCCAGAAATGGATGTCAGACCAGCTAGACTTGGCCCGAAACTTGGCTTGACTCAGCCCTAAATTTGGTTCGACTCGGCCCTGAACTTGGCTTGAATCGGGCACGAGTACGACAATGAGATGCAGCCCTCCGGTTGACTCATCTACACTCCCTTCTTCCTCTGTCTCCTTTTCTTCTTCTTCCTTTATTTCCTTTCTTCCTTATCTGCTTCTTTCACGTCCAGTAGGTGGACTCAGTGAACTCGACCCAACTCGAATTGTGACTTAGAGGAAACCCGATCAGATCCGGTTCAAGGAACTTGGTGCGACAACTCGGTTCGACAGCCTTGACTCTATCTCTATCCCTCTATTATTTTCTTCCTCTCCATCTTCTTATTCTCCCTCTCTTTTGACCAGACATGGGCTGGACTTGGTCCCGACTCGGACCGAGTCACCAAGTGCAGCAAGACAGGAAACGACGCACTCTCATACTCTCTTTCCAACTTTCTATTTTCGGGAATGGTCGCCTTAAAAGGTAGCCTATTATAGGGTTTGTTACTCTATTTCCAGATCCTTCCATCCAACTAATACATGGATTAGTTACAAGTTAGAGTTTAACTCGCTAGCGTTGTAAGAGGATAATCTCGGCTTTTGATTCCATGACTATAATCCTCCATTATAGATGCAATCCCAATGTTGAGGGCCACACACTAGACGTTTTAGATCAATAAATGGTACCCGCTGCCCGATGATGGGTATCTCAGATTGACGGAGAAAATGATCACGCCGTTAATGGTGGATCATCAGATAATGGTTGATCTTACGATCCATAATGTGTGGATGGGGTGGATTTGATCTATGATCATTGTGGGACCCACGCTTTAGATGGACAGCTAGGAGTATTGACAATATGTGAGGTTTTCTCATTTCAAACGCCATTTTCTCGAGCCGACAATTTCTCCCGAGATCTCCACACCATAAGCGAAAGGACTTCCTACGCCCAAGTTTCGACGCCTGGGATGATCCAGGATTATTTTTAGAAGGATCCCAGTGGCCGAGATCATGCCAGCAAGAAAGATTCCTTACGCTCTTTCGCAGTTGTGGATGCCCTAAAATGCGGAATGAATGAAAGGTTGAGATTATTTCCTTCTAACGGATGAGATGAAGGGAGAAGAAGGTACGGGGATTGCCTGTCTAGCCGTGCAACAAAAAGAAGAAAATGGAAACTCCCGTTTTCAGAAACCACCGCACGCGGACCTCTATTGTGCTGGAATTTGTGTGCACATGGGTATATAGTGACGGATGTGATGAGTTGGGTTTGGGTCAAACCCATCATCCCAACATAATGGATGGTTTTGATCTTACAAACATAAACATCTGATGGCCCATAGCTAGTCGGAAGTAAACGTTGTCTGATTGAGTTCTACTCACGCGTAGTACGTGTGAGCTCCAAACCGTGTGCACGTACACATGTTTCACCAAGTGGAATTGATTGGGTTTTGTTCAAAATTTCCATGCGAACACGATGGATGGTCCAGATCACATCGATGTGACATGGTGGTGAGCCCAGTTTGAGCGAACGAATGCTGTCCATTCGAACAACATTCAGCAGGAAAGGGGGAAAGATCCTCTTCCTTTTCGAGTAGGCTCGGGTCAAACTATTCATCTGGTACTCCGTGGTAGTGCTTACACCCCGTGCACACATTGACAAAAGGTGGGGTCCGTCATGATGTTTATGAGGATCCTCTCCATCCATTCACTTTGAGAGTCCCATTCAAGGCCTTTGACCAAAGATGAGGCAAATCCAAGGCTCAAATGGGCCACACCAAGTGATTTGAGTGTCTTTCAATCGTCAGATTTGTTCCAGGTCTGATTCACACTGGAGTATAAAGTTTTTTGGGACTTGTTTAACGGGTAATTAGTGGTGGATTCAATGGTCAAATAACTTGATTATGATGGTCAGTGCTGAATTTCCAATTTAATTGATGTGAGCTTAACAATAGATGGATTTAATGATCTATGCCACCTATCAAGAAGATTGAGATCTTAGAAATGGATTTTCTAGATAATGTGTTGATCCTACTTGGAATTCAATGGAGGGATGGTTCAATCTATAGATGACGATTATACTTGACGAGTGGGTTCAGACTAGCATGAAGTTGAATGTTTACGTAGGTTAGGTCTATGTTTACACTAAGTTGAGTCTTCATAGTAACTCTCGAGTACTGAAAAAGTACGGGGGTGTTACAGTGACCCACTAAAAGCTCGGATCATCTCCATACTTGAACATGTTGGTCTACATGATCCAACCAAGATTATGAATGGAGTGGATCTTATGAGAGATCAATAGAATTGGACCCGGCAAGATCAGAGTGTTGCAGCGTCTAACCTCGTGACGAATCGGTCATGCATTCGAACTGGGATGTTCCACTTTCCATTTTTCTTCCTCTTTCTACTTACCTTCCAATCCCAAACTTAGTAACATCCCCACAATCTAGGAGTGGAAAATTAGGAGTGGATCTCCCACCAATCGAAATAGTAATCGTCCAGCGTATACATCTCGAATCCGATCAAAACCGTTTGAAAACGTCTTCCATCAACACGGATTGGATTCGATCAAACAAGATCTAAACCATCCATTCCACACCAGGAATGTTTCCGATTCAACTCAAAATTCCGAAGGAATCGGGAGAATCCCACGAAACTTGGGATTACCGAGTTTCGTGGACTCGGTTGTAAGGATGTGTAGAAAACGCCCACCACAAGTTTTCACTGAACCCACCAAACCAATACATCCAAACCTTCGATTCTTAATGTCTATAAGTTTTCATGCTTCCATCTAGACTATCGACAATGATCGCCTTGAAGAAAGATGGACAGGAATGAAATCTGCCATTGAAGCAACCTTCATCTTCTCCAATTTAATGTCAATCGTGTGATCTTGATAAACCTTGATTGGGGAATCAAAAACATCATTAAGGTAGGCCCCACAAATCAAAATAAACTCCCACAGCTCTCGCCCTAACCATCCAGTAATACATCACCCATACAAATCCAAATACAACGTGGCCTTACCATGAGCCATTACACCATGCGCATGTTGTGATCTCTCCTCACGTTAAGATCGGTTAAGATCCTATAAAAGACTACCCAATCTAGGAGTAATAGCCAAATATTTTGGGAGAAAAATCTAGGCAAAGTGTAGGAAAAGAAAGAAACGAGAGAGGGTGAGGGGAAGGAGAAAAGATTGGACGCCGAAATCCACTAAGTTGCTACCCGAAAGTGGAGAATTCCACCGCGTCAACATGGGCGATTCATAGTAAGTCTAAATCCGCTGAATCTAGCAATAGTTGGGTTCAGTTGGAAGTGATCATGACCAACCATCTAGTTACAGCAAGAGAGAAAGGAATTGAGTATATTCACCTTCTCTAGTTTAAATTGTAATGAGTAGCAGTGTAGATTTAACCTCTTCATATACTCAACCCTAGTTCAGCGTTAATCACTCAAACCATATGATTTAGGACGAACATCTACATCTAAATACATAAGTTTGGTAATGAACGATCGAACGAACCAAAGGTGAGGGTTTTTATTCCTTTAAGCTTACTTTGATTTAAGTTGATATGCTCTATCTTGCCCTTTTACATATTATGTTTTCATCTCTATGATTGTTAATTTACCATCAACACATATTTATTCTCTATCACTTTAAGTGAGGTGTTTAAGGTATCACAGCTAGTGAATCATATATTTATCATGGACGTAATGCGTTACGGGTAGCGGCCCTCTTGGTCGGCGCATAATTATGTAGGTTGGTTGGCGTGGTACACAATCAATGTAAGTAAATCACCATGTGTGTTACATCACTTCTCCGGATTGGATGTCGTAAATAGTCGCTCCATGAACACATCATGTTATGTAAATCCCCCAATCACGACGTTGTGTCACCTCGAGATGCTCGTATAAATCCACGTTAACGTGGGACACGCCGACGAATATCCGTATAGTGAGAGTGCGGGTCGAGCCAGATACCATGAAATGTTTTCCACATTATGATAGTGATCACTACATATGATGAGCTACACACACTTTGCTAGGCATACATACATGTAGTTTGTTTGCGCATACAGATATCTCTCGTAGTGGTGGAGTACGTGACGTACCCTTACGTTACTTTTATAAATCTCTTGAATCATTGTTAATGTTAAAGGATAACCATCACTATGAGTAGGGCGTTGACCCTCTCCAACCATACAGATATGCAGGTGACGTACAGATTGAAGACTTAGATGACCATCTCCCTATGGGAGACTGTACTGAAAGGATATGAAGATAGTTTTATGATTTAGTTTTATACTTCCGTTATAAACTCGATAAAAGTAATAAGCTTATATTAAGAAGGCATTTGATTATTTACTGAATTCTTTTACTCAGATGAAATAATCAACAGTCAATTTATTCTCATGAATGTACCTTCATGAATGTATTTGGATGTGACCTAAATGAAAAAAATAGGGTGCGATTTCCAAAGCATCTAGTTTATACATTATTAACACCCGTTTTTCTCGAGCACTAGTATACACTCTGGCCATGAAATTTTGGGGCGTTACGAGAGGACTGAAAGGATCCGCTGACAGTGACGGAGGATTTTCTCTAGCTCCAGACTCTCTATGTCGGGATCCATAAGCCCCTCTGGAAGTGTATAGTAGTATACATAAGACTCTTTCCTCAAACATTATTCTCAGGCAAGGGTGCTATCATCTATGAGGCTTGCGCTCTATGGGGTTTCGGTTTAGGAGCCATAGCTTCTTAAAAAAGTGAAGGATGGTTGTCATGATCTTCATACTATGGGTTTTAGGATTAATATCACAGAAATCTATGTATTCACAAGATATGAGGGAAAATTTTCTCAAAAATGGAAAGGAAAGAAATTTGTCAATGAGAATGATAGAGCCAAAATATTTCTAAGTTTCTAAAAGGGGCGGATGGTGAAATTGCGGTAAGATTGCTACTATTGAAGTACGGATATATTACAAGTGTCCTAGAGAGCGGTGAATAGGACTTTTAAAAACTTTAATCTTACTAAGTATAAATTCTACCAATTTAAAACAAGTCGAGCAGGATTATCGAGAAGTCATTCATATTCATATTATAAGACAGTGAGAAATCTACGTGTTGCATTATATCAAACATGTATTGTGCATAAAGTAAACATTTCAATAGTTAATACATATGAGCAAGAGCAATCATCACAAACGCAACAATATATAGTGGTTCGACTACATGCCTACTCCACTCCCGGCTGACACACTTCACCCTAGAGTGTGCCAGATTTCACTATCTATGATTTTAAATCAGGTTAACCATAAACCTTCGCAACCTAGACAAGGTATGTACTAGTTACCTACACAAGGAAAATACACATGCCTACGCAAGGCAATAGATCCTACATAAGGACAATATACGTATTCTCCCGTCGAAGGCCTACGAAAGGTCTTAGCGAGTTTGAGAAATAAACTCTAAATCCCAATCTTACACAAGGAAAGGTCTTCAGATTCTATAGACTCTAAGAACTTACTTATAAGTGAGCCCTGTTTTTAGCACATACTGAAGATGATCTCCATTGTTGATGAAAAAGAGTCTTCAAATCCCTTCATCTGCAACATTTGTAGATGCTTCCAATGCAAGTCGTCGGTGTTGGGTCAAGGTATTTTGTTAAATCTTATCTATTGAATGTGGGTCTTTAAGTGTGGATGAGATTCCCAAATATTAAGTACTTATAGGATTCCAGCTCAATGATTTTCCAATGAGTGAGTTGATGCAAGATCCTTGAATGGTGGAGTTCATTCTTCAATCCAATCTATTGATTCTTTAATAATTGCATTTAAGATAGGGTTGAAGGATGAACTCCCATAAGAAAAGAGATTTAAGATGGTAGCTAGTATTCCTATAGTACTAACTCTCTTAAATCTCACTATTTTTCTCACCAAGGAACCAAGGAAGATAAATAAGCAACGAAGTCCTAATGGTAAAAAAATGGGTAGAAATCTATCTTGATTCGATGCCATTGAAGGTCATTTGATGTCATTGAAGTTTCCTTTGATGAGTTGAATTGACTTTGATTGCATCGAGCCCTTGCACAAAAATATTCTTGTAAGAGCTTGGACAGTTCTGCTTGATGTCATCAATGTCATCGAAGGATACCTTTAATGTCATGGAGATTTTTACCGAAAATTCTTGAAGCTTGCTAGATAGTTTTGGGTTCCTATATTCGATGTCATCGATCCTTCTTCGATGTCATCGAAGTTTGAATTTCGATGACATCGAAGTCAGTTCAATGACAACGAGTAATTCATGATTTCCTTCGAAAACTCTCTGAACAGATTGGTCCCTTTTTCGATGTTATCGAATGATCTTTCAATGTTATCGAAGTTTGAATTTTGATGACATTGAAAGTAGTTCGATGACATCGAGTAATTCATGATTTTCCTATAAAGCTTGCTGGACAATTGGGTGCCCATTTTTTCATGTCATCGAACTTGTAGGTTTGATGTCATCGATACTTGTTCAATGTCATCAAGAATTTCTCCAAAAATGTGGTTTGGTTGTTGGACATATTTGGTGCACATTTTCGACGTCATCAAACAGTGTTCGATGTAATTGACGATTACAGAAAATCCATTGTCCTTTTCATATAACTTTGCAACTGGAACCTTATAATTCTAAGTTTTTCCAAGGAGTTTCTTAGTTTATTTTGAGAAAATTTATATTATGAGGTGGTTCATTTACCTGGGTGTTTTGGTTATGAGGTGTGAGACCTAATTTACCTTTGGGCCTACCCTGAACCTTTCCTTCTTGTTGAGATTTCAGACGTATAGTGTAACAACCTGAATCTCCCATACTAGGTTTCGATGATCCGGATGATTATGATAAAACCTCATTTCTCTCTCTTAAAACCAATTACGAATATTTATGAGACAAAACACCACTCACTCTAAACGAACTACAAAAAAAGCCACACAAACACCGAGATATAAGCCCAGAACACTAACCAACCACTTTCCTCCCTCCAAAAACATCATCTGACTGCTCATCAGGGTTGAATCCGCCAGATGAGCCACCCAAACAATAAAACGAATGGTCAAGTATAAAGATCGTAAGGAACACACCAACACCACCAATTAACTTTTCTTATAAATGCATACAAAGAAATGACGTCTTAAGTCTCTAAATGATGTGGACCACTGGAAACACATCCTGGTCATCCTGAGGAGATCGGGTCTCAAACTTGACCGATGGGGAGAGCATGAAAAACGAGGAATGCCCGTCCAATTTCAAGACAATCAGACGATGCATCTCGGTGTAACAGGTGTCCGAAAATAGCTAACTAAAGGATGGTAAATCTGTAAATAAAGAGTTCCATATGCACGACACCCAACATTAGTGGGAATGAAAGTTTACTTCAATGGTGGGCATTGCCTCCTCACAAACTAATTGTGTGGGCCACCGGAGCTCAGATCTACTTCATATTTTGGCGCGTGACCCAACATCACCCTACGAAGCAGATGAATGGAGTAGATCTCCTGAAGGACTATCAAAAGTGGACCCCACCTACTCCAACTGTTGAACCAGAGTCGAACTCCGTTCGTATACTGCAACAAAACGTGAAAACCAATCGTACTCATAAGTCTCCATGTCTAGGACTTCTGAGCCCTTGGATCTAGCTCCGATCTGAGCAGTTCAAACTCTATAAAGGGGAATTCCGACTCTTCCTAGATAAGTAGGGAGATGTGAAAGGAAACGGAAACATGGCATTTGACCATTTTTCATGCGAGCTAACCGCATCTTGCGGACACCACTTTTGCATAAACCACCACACTTCCTCATCCAAACCACCACTCTTATGGGCCAAGGAGCATCTGATGACAATCCCAGATCGTCCGGAAGAATTGCCTTGAGCGAAGATGGGCCGGAATTTGATCTACCATTGAAGTGGGAGCCGTCTTCCTTAACCAAAAACGAACCACGAGCTAGGTAACCTTGCACCAATTCATATCCAAACCATTCAACCTGATGACCTATCTAAGCACCACTTAACTGCCGAAAAGATGGAAATAAGAAATTTAGGAAACTGGAACGAGAGAACGTTCTCGCAACTCGCTTGCAAAGCCAGGAACGACACTTACACAGATGGTTCACTCATGAAACGTCTAGCGTACACGTCACGCTGGAACGATCTGGAAAGCTCACAACATTATAAAACCTCACCTCTGTCACTGGAAAACGTTCACAGTAAAACAAAGAGAGAGAGAGAGAGAGAGAGAGAGAGAGAGAGAGAGGTTGGGTCCGGCCGAAGAAACTGCTGATTCAAATTCCAAATTTGAATCTTATCTTAGGTAAAACCATACATCCTTTTCTTCTCTTCTTCTTTCTTTTCTATATTTTTTTTTTTCTTTCTTCTCTCTTTCCAGCAGCAAAGGTGTATAAATACCTCACCGGGTCGAAACGAGTCGACTCGGTGAAAGGATGCACCAAAATCTCTAGATTTCTATATTGAGAATTATTAACCTGCATGTCATATGGCACATCTAAACCATGCCTTAACCAGGGTCTCCTTTCAGAATCATTAATTTAGTTAGATCTAACACTATCATAACCCAAGACCTAACTTATTCTTAACCTTATGAAAAAGGAAAAATTCTGACCTTAAAGTGTGTCTCTGGGCATTTTAATTTGGTAGCAGACGATCAAGCAACCAAATGTGAGGGTTTTTCTTTTAAATTTTATAATAATTTGATTTGATTATCTTATTCTTGCATGCTTCGATTTTTATTATTGTGAATCATCACCTTATGAATGATTATTACACAATTTAAATTATCACATTATTACCTTGTCACACAAGTATTGTGTTAGAAATCTCACCCTAGCGATCGATATATCCTTATGGATGTAATGCGTTTCGTGTAGCGACCCTCTTGGTTGACACATAATTTCATGGATTTTGGGTAGTGGTGCACAAATCGATGTAAGTAATCTGCAATGCGTGTTACATCACTTCTAGGATTGGATGTCCTAAATAATCACACCATGAACAAATCATGTCACGCAATTCATTTGAACCATGTGTTATGCCACCTTGAGATGTTCACATAAATCCATGTTAACGTTGGACACGCCGATGAATCTCCATAGTGTGAGAATGCAGGGTGAGTCAGATATCTTTGAACTACTTTTCACATTGTGATGATCACTTAGTTTGATAGACCACACATACTTTGCTAGGCATGCATTACATGTATAATGTTTGTGCATACCAACACCACTTGTATTTGTAGAGTATGAGATGTATCAGGACCCTTTTATTATTCTTATGAATCACTTGAATCATTGTAAACTTTAAAGGATAACCACCACTATGAGTAGGGCGTTGACCCTCTCAAACTATGTAGATGTTGTAGGTGAATTACAAGTTGATGATACGGACGATGATCATTCTACAGAAGATGTGTTCGAATAAATGAGGATAACACTATGATTTATTTCGTTATTTTTTTGTTTTTGTTTTTTTTTAATGTTCCGCTGCTTACTTTGAGATGATGAAATAACCTCCCATTGACAGTGCATTTGGAAATTTGATTGAATTCTTTTACTTTAATGGAATAATAAATGAAGTCAATTTTATTCTCATAAATACCTATATTTATGAAGGAGATGTGTAACTTGACCATCAATTACATGATCTAAAGAATATGTACAAAGATTAATGCCTGGAATTTTCAAGATGAGCACAGACTCGGGCCATGAAAATTCGGGGTGTTATAGTTAGTATCAAAGGATGAGAATGAGATTAACTGGGCCTGAGGGCATGGACCATCATTAACTTTACAAGTCTTGAATATAATCATGAATTAGATACCTATGCTAGGATTGTTCCCCAAAGAATATTAGAAAGTTGAAAAAATTAGAAACCCATATTTAGGTTCCCCATTAAACTTTCTAGATGTGGAATTTAGAAACTACGAATCTAAGTACCCTCGAAAAACAAATCCCCAAAATCCTAAACGAACTCGTCCTGAACTAAGAATCATCCTTAAATAGGGTCATAAGCAAGAAGAACAAGTTTCCCGTATGGAAATAGCGATTTTCTAAATTTTCCAGAATTTCCAACTATTTTGATGAAATTTTGACATATTCTGAAATCTCCACTAGTTACAGTGAGTAGACATATCGAAATTTTCTTGAAACTTTTCCAGTAGATCACTTAGATCCCCAGAAGTCTCCCCCTAAAATTTCAACTTAATCAGATTTGTACAAAATTCTACAAAAATCTGAGAGTAACAAAAAATAAAATAAAATCGATAGGAACTGCTGCTGGACAACAAGCTTTTATACACCTCACAAGAATGAAACACCCCCAACCCATGGAATCCTACCTTGAATTTTTTTTTTTTTTTTTTTTTTTTTTTTTTTTTTTTTTGTAGTTTTAAGAATAAGTCAGGGGTTTAAGTTATAAATTTTAAATAAATCGGATGTATGGGTCAAAAATTAAAATTCCAAAAGTGCATGGTTGTCTAGAGGACTTACACTGTCCATATTAATAGAGGATGAATAGAAGAAAAATACGGCAGAACATCACTCTAACATTCCCCTTAATTATTATATGTCGCTCTAATCAACCTTCCTTTTGACAGATGATATGGCCCCCAAACCTAAGAAAAAGACTACTTGAGCAAATTTTGTGCCCCGAGAGCATGTAACCGAGAATGGCGACTCTCAAGAAACACATATGGGAGAGTCCATGCCAACTCCACTGGCAATCAACCGAGAAGCCGCACTTTCAAGACCACCTTTAAGGCCAACACCCCTTGATACACAAGCATGGGCACCATTCTATTCCATCCTAGGACGAATAGAGATGTTTATACAGAAGACCCAACAAACTGTGGATGATCTGCAACAACAAGCTCACAATACCATCCCAAGGACCACCACACCTTCTGCACCACCTACTCGCCCCACCTCACCAGTGCCATCTCGTTTTGAATACCATGAAGAGTCAGCCGTGTTAGAAAAATTTCTAAAGCTACGACCCCCCGAGTTCTTAAGCGCCCTCAACCCAGTAGTAGCTGAACATTGGGTGAAATAGATCAAGAGGACGTTAAAAACTATGGGATGTCCAGATCACCTTAAGGTTTCCCTAGCCACATTCAGGTTCGAGGGGGAGGCCATTATTTAGTGGGAGGCAACAGAGAGGACCGTTCCCGAAAACCACACCTAGGCTTGGGAGGAATTTCAAGAGAAATTCTTTAAGAAGTACTTCCCGAAATCATATTGGGATGAAAAGATGTCTGATTTTCTAAAGCTCACCCAAGGCAAAATGATCATTGCACAGTACGAGGTCAGGTTCACTAAATTATCAAAATATACGTCGAAACTAATTGAGGATGAAGACTTCAAAATTAAATGATTTAAAGACGGCCTCAGACCCTCAATCCACTCCAAGGTATGTTGCTTGGATCTGTCAACTTATGCCGATATAGTGGATAAAGCCACCCGGGCCAAAAATGACGATGACCATAAAACGCAAGCTCGACTACAGAATCGCGAGACATGGAAGAGGCTTAAGACCAACTTTAACATGACACAAATAATGGATAAAAGACCAAGGGTCACTCCATAACAGAACGTCACTCCGGACCAGAGGAAATAGTGGGACAACCCCCCAGGTTGCAACTATTGCAAAAAGATGGGCCATGAGGCAAAAAATTGCTTTAAGAAGATGAGAGATGAAGGCCACCCCATTCTGGTCCAAATGCAATAATCCACCTTGCTCACATCCCAGAAAGCACAAGGTCGTGTTTATGCCATGACGTTGCTGGAAGACTCAAACACTGCTCCTAACCTAATAGAAGGTACAACTTTTATCAAAGGTGCCCCAGTCGTCCTTTTGTTCGATTGTGGAGCTACATTGTCTTTTATCTCGAATTCTATAGTGGAGTGTTTTGACCTAGAACTAAAATTCATGAAAGATCCCATCACGATGGCATCGTCCTTAGGGAAGATAATAGAACTAACCAAATACTATGAAAATTGCCTCAACACCATGACAGACATCGAAATTTCAGTTAACCTAGTAGGAATGAACATGAAAGGATTTGATGTAATCCATGGGATAGACTAGCTCGATTAAACAAGGGGAATTATAGAAAGTAGAGCCAGAACAATTACTTTTACCCTACCCAGACATTTCCCTATTACGATATAAAGTAAAAAAGAAAAAGAGGCCCTTGGAATGAGTGATGGACTTAGAAGAGGTCTTCGTAGACCAGATTTCAGTGGTCAGGGAATTCCCTGAAGTATTTCAAGAGATTCCATGATTAACACCTAGGAGGGAGGTAGACTTCAGTATCGACCTACTGCCAGGGACCGCCCCGATCGCTCTACCCGCCTTCCGTATGGCGCCAATCGAATTAGCAGAACTCAAGAAACAATTAGAAGAGCTTCTAGTTCAAGGATTCATTCGGCTAAGCATGTCCCCCTAGGGTTCGCAGGTTTTCTTTGTTAAAAATGACCGATCCTTACGATTATGCATCGACTACTGTTGACTAAATCAAGGAATGATAAAGAACAAGTACCCTCTTCCTCGCATAGATGACCTCTTTGATCAACTCAAGGGAGATCAGTTTTTCTCAAAGATTGATCTAAGGTCTGGGTACTATTCACAACCCCAAGTGTAGGGTCGCGATGTAGTAATAATTTGGTAAGACCGAGATCGAATCCATAAGGACTAAACTTGTACGTATTCTGAAAATAACTAGAACTAGAAAAAGATCTAAATTGAAATCTGAATAATTGAGAGTAATGGTGAATATTGTTGATTAAAACTTATGAATTTAAAGGTGGGAACTAGGGTGCCAAGGATCCACTTGTAGCTATCAAGATGCTACCTTGCTTGATTCAATAAACACAATTGGAATTGGAGTCCTATCCTATATAATTGGAAGATAAAGCAATTTAAATCAAATTCGAATTTTTCATTGACCTAATTCTCAATGGAGAAGAATTGTGAAGATTGGAAGAGATTTCATCACCCTACCATGCCCATGAGACAATGATGAACAATGAGATTTACCAATCTCACTATCTCAAAATAGGAAAAGAAGATATCCAAAGCTATCACAACATCTATTGTAATTTGAGTCACAATAAATCATAGAAAACTGAAAATATTTCCTTGATATTAAACTAGAAATCAATGAAGTTCAATAAGAATAAGAATCAAAGTAAAATAAACATCTCAACATACTACAAGCTTCATCTCTTAGCCCTAGCTAAGAGGTTTAGCCAACCATAGACATGATTGAAACTAAATCTCTTAAACAAAGTATGAAAAATAAACTAGGGAAGAAGAAAAACTCTTTGGCGGCTGCTCCACCCTTGTGCTCCTTGAGACCTTTCCAAACCCTAGAAGATGCTTTGAAGCATCATAGGGAATCTTATTTATAGTTGTGGAACTTCAACTTTCGCACCGAGTTAGAAAAATCTAGAAACTGCCTCAAATTTACGCACACTGCGCAGTTTCTCAAAATAGACTTCACTCTGCGTAGTTTCCCAAAATGGACTTGGAGTTTTAGAATATACTTTTTCAAAACAATTTAAAGAATATGTTTGTTTTCAAGACAATTTTAGGATTCCTTTTCTTCACTTCAAATCTTTAATTCTCTTCATTCCTCACTTGGTTTTCTTGGATCTTTGGCATGTGAATTCTTCATTAATGACTTCTAAATCTCCAAATCTTCATTTAGTAATCTTTTGATCATAAATCTTCCTTTTAACATCAATTTCACCTTAAGCTCTCGAAATCACATCGCACATGAAAACATGAATAGTTAAATCGATTAAGCACTATCATGTTTATAAAACCAAGGTATAAATAGGGAGAAATATGCAATATTTCACACTCAACAGGTACCATTAATTAAAGATCAAAGATGATGATATATACAAGGCCGCATTTAGGATTAGATACGAACACTACGAATTTTAGTAATGCCCTTTGGCCTTACGAACGTGCCAGCTGTCTTTATGAACCTCATAAACCGTATTTTGAGGCCTAATCTAGATCAATTCATTATAGTCTTCATCGATGACATCCTAATATATTCTCGAAGTGAGGAAGAACATGAGACGCGCCTACAGATAGTCCTGGACCTATTAAAGAAAAATCAGCTATGAGCCAAATTATCAAAATGTGAGTTCTGAAAGGAAGAAGTCAAGTTCCTAGGGCATGTTGTGAATCACAAAGGCATAACAGTTGATCCAGCTAAGGTCAAAGTCATACTTTAGTGGCCCAAACCTGATACTGTTACAGAAATTTGAAGCTTCCTTGAGCTAGCGGGATACTATTGGCGTTTCATCAAAGAATTCTCCAAAATAGCTCGCCCATTAACTAATCTAAAAAAAGAAGAATACACGCTTCCAATGGGACAAAAAAGCTGAGGAAGTCTTCCAAGAGCTTAAGAGTAAGCTAACCTCTTCACCCATACTCACACTTCCTGAAGGAGCAAAATTTATAGTATATACGGACGCCTCACATAAGGGACTAAGATGTGTGCTCATGCAAAACAACAAGGTAATAGTGCACGCATCTCGACAATTAAAAGTGCACGAGCAGAATTATTCGACTCATGATCTGGAGCTGGCAGCTGTAATATTCGCTCTTAAAATGTGGAGACACTACCTATATGGCGATCAATTCAAGCTTCACACATATCATAAAAGCCTCAAATTTCTATTTAGCCAGAAGGATCTAAACATGCACCAGCGCTGATGGATGGAGACCCTCAAGGACTATAATTTGAGATACAGTATAATCCAGGGAAGACAAACGTGGTGGTCGATGCACTTAGTCGCAAGAAATCTCATGCTTTGGCAGCTGCACTCGCGCTCAAGGATTAGAAAATGATGGACTTCATAAAAGACTTTAACTTCTAACTAGACATAGGAGAAGGGAATACATGCATCGAGAATCTATCTGTAGAACCCTCACTGTTATGCCAAATCATCGAAGCACAAGTGCAGGACGAGGAACTGCAAGAACATTATCTGAAGGCCCAGAAAATAAGGACCCATAATGGCATATCAGTTTGAACAGTGGGATTAGATACCGCGACAGGATGTGTACTGAATGTACTTGAATTAAAGCAAGCGGTGTTGGACAAGGCTCACCGGTCCAAACTAACCATCCACCTTGAGAGTACCAAAATGTACCAAGACGTGAAATGCCATTATTGGTGGAATAATATAAAACAAGAAATAGCCATGTATGTGGCTAAATGCCTCACCTGCCAGTAAGGGAAAGCGGAACATCAAAGACCGCCAAGGTTACTACAACCTCTGGAAATACCCTCGTGAAAATGGGACTCCATATCAATGGACTTCTAGTATGACTTCCCAAAACGTGAAGAACGTAGTATACCGGAAGTTGTTTCCCTTCTTGCTCTTTGATGAGGGCCGAGCTAATTGCCGTTGTTGAAACTACTAGGTATAGCATTAACGGTTCTCCTTGTTCGGGTTTAGAGAGCAATAGTGGCGATCTCATGTATTGCTTGAGTTGCTAAAAGGCGAGCTCGCACTCTTCTACCCACTTAGTCTTTTATTTTCCTTTCAATTGCTTGAAAAAGGGAAGGCATTTGTCAGTAGCTTAAGATACAACATGGTTCAGGGCGACTATTCACCCTATAAGGCATTGGACTTCTTTCATTGTCCTAGGTGAGCTCATGTAGAGCAGAGCTTGAATTTTCTTGGGGTCGACCTTGATTCCTCTATGGCTGACCAAGAATTCGAGGAATTTTCCGGAGCTAATGCTGTCACGCCCCAAACTCGAAAATCGGGCTCACAAAATTCCCAATTGCTGAATTCGGAGCTGACAGCCTCCATAGTACCCCATTCTCGCTCCCGGCACCCATACAACAGGTTCCGATCCTGGGATCCTATAAGGAGGATTTCAAACATGATTTGATTCGTAATGAGCATAGCCATAAGCATAACCCACGAACAGTAATTACAATGAACACCATCACAAAATCCACTATGATCAAAAACTTTGAGTACAATGCGTATGAAAGAGAAATACAAGATAATGAAAATAATAGAAACTCCAGAAGCTCGACTGCACACTCCAACTGCGGTAAGGCTATGATAGCGTCCTGGCGTCGCCTGCACGCATCAATCTTACATAAGCTTATAGAAAGCTTAGACGGTGGTGTAAGTGTGTGCGTCATATGAACATGCTCAGAATGCAATTCCAGAGTAATGCAGAATCATACTGATGGGTACATGAATGCAAACAGCCGTACCAAGGCTATGTGGTGCAAGATATGAATGCTATCGGGCATAACAAGGTCATGCGATGCGAGATACAACTCAAGCATGCCAAACCTCATCCAAATCCTCATACAGCTCATCAAATTTCAGTACAGTTCTCATTCTAGATAATCATCGGAGTTTAGTACACTCCAAATGACACTGCCCCTTTCTCAGGCGCGCAGTCCAAGTGAGCGTAAGAAACCTCACTATCCACCTGACCAATAGTCTGTCAATATCTATCCGGCACGTCGATAGCGGACCCATTCACGAGCTGGTCAAACTCAGTCTAGTAATGCCCCCTACCTCGGGCGAGTAAGGCCACACCCCTTTTCAACCAACCACGACACAGTGGGAGACACGACCTCCTAGAATTCGGCCCTCGTGTGCTCATATATCCACTCGGACTCGATGTTGGAGTCATCCTCTGGTACCATCAGGTTTAGGAATTTTCACCTAGGGACATCTATGACACCCCGATGCTAGAAACAGTAATTCTAGTGTCCGATCCTGCCCTCCACGATGTGCTAGTGGAGGCCACAGCCCTGTTGTCGTTAGGGCATGCAGTAATCATGTCATACAAATGCGAAGTGCATGAATCAAACTACTAGTCATGCAAGAATCCTGCGCATACCACGTGCTCATGTAGGGCAATTCCGCCTACCAGGGAGCCATAAACAATCTGTCTGAAGGTATATGCTATGATCAATCACTCCTCATATCAAGCATACATATGATGCGTATGAGCATGAATCATAGATCTATACTAAACATGTTATATGGTGGTGGACTTCGTTCATAACGAAGATGGGCATAGACGGCCTACACACTACAAGTATGGGCTTAACAATGGCCCTATAATGCAGACATTTAAGCAACATTATTCTTACAATGTGGACGTCAAACCATCATTGCTCCCAAGGCACGGCCTGCCATGAACATCATTACATGACCATGGTGGAATCACATATTGCAATGGGCCTTATGTACATCCCGTTGGGCCTCGACCCATGGGCCTCAGGTACATCAAATGGGCCGCATCATTTGGGCCTCATATATATCAAAGTGGGTCTCAACAATGAGCCACAAATACATCAATATGGGCCTAATCATATGGGCCTTATATATAAATATCAAGGTGGGCCACAACGGATGGACATAAATACATCAAGATGGGCCTAATCATATGACCTTATATGTATATGAATCTTATTAAAAGATCGGTCGGACCGCACTCCAAATAACAGTGGTGAGAACGATTTCCACCATTTAAAACTCTCGAGGCCCACCATAACATTTACTTTCTTCCCAATCTGATCATAAGGTCACATAGACCCGAATTAAGAGGAAAAACAAATTTCCTAATGATTCAAAACTTTTGTGACAACAAAGGTTTCAATGGTAGACACTCAATCCCCACTGCTTTTGCTGTGTGGTCCACTTGATACTGGATCTGTCTCATTTTTGAACTCAAGCCTTAAAATGAGCTTTCAAAGTGGTTGGACGGCTTGGATGCAACACATGCATCATGGTGGGTCCCACCGTCTAGTGATGCGGACGATGTGGATAGAACACATATATCATTGGGTCTCACGTGGGGCCCACCATAATGTTTATCTGCCATCCAATTTATTAATAAGGTCACGCAGACCTGGATGCAGAGGAAAAACAAATTTCATAATGAACCAAAACTTCTATGAAAAACCCAAAAAGGGTTTCATTAGCAGACCTCCAATCCCTACTGTTTCCTGTAACGTGGGCCATCTGAGCTCCACCTATGGCTGATTTTTGGGGTGGCCCACTACCCAAAGAGGGCCTACCAAATGCACGGTGTTGATGTTTACACACAGCACAATGGGGCCCACGGCTGGGACCCAGGGTCCCTGCCTCTTCCGTCCACGGCGCAGCAAGCAGCAGCGTCCTACGTTGCTAATGCTGCAACAGCAGGCGCTACTGCATGTTTTTTTTTTTTTTTGAAGATCGATTTTTTTATGGTTCTGCCCAGGAGGGGTCCGCATCAGGAGGATCTAACCCACTGGTTGGGTTCTATGGCTCATGACGAACCAAACGAGCCCAATATGCAGCATATTTTGGTAGGTAGAAACATCAAGGTGATTTGAATGGTAGAAATCTCTGTTTCTATGTTATGGCCCACCATAAAAATCGGATTAACTTCATTTTTTGGCTCAACGCCTAAAATGGTCTTAGTAATGGAATGGATGGCATGGATTTGATTTGTACATCATGGTGGGGCCTACATGAGTGGTCCACCCAAAAGCTTGAAGCAAAGCTAATATTTTTGCTTTACTGTCTTACACCACACTGTCTAGTTCACACTTCACTGTAACACCATGTCCAGCGTCCAAGGACGCTGGACGGTGTGGAAACCACATAAGTATCATGGTGGGTCCCACATGGACGTGGCCCACCCGTTTAGATCAACATGATATTTGTGTTTTTCCTTCCATCCAGGCCCACTAACGGACTGGACAGTGTAGACCCAATACATCCGTCAAGTGGGTCCCATGAAGGTGAATGGCATGGATGAAATATAAACTTCATGGTGGGTCACACACAACCACACTATCATCCATACAAGAGAGATGGAGAGAGAGAGAGAGAGAGAGAGAGAGAGAGAGAAAGACTAGAGAGACGGCGATGGATGGGCCCCGCCACTATGGGCCCCTCATGATTACAACACATACATCAAGTGGGTTCCACAACAAGTGGGCCCTTTAAAATTGAAATTTAACGATGGATCACCCACCTATTGCACTCATCCTTGATCCCTTGGACTCCAATGCTCCTTGCCTTCACTTTTGATGGTGGTTGATGGAGTTTTGATGGTGGGGATGAGAGATGAGAGAGTGAGAAAGTGGGCCACACTTAATGATTTAGGAGAACTTGGGAGGGCTTGGACGTGGGATGCTTTGTTGCTTGGGAGTGAAGAGATGGAATAAGAGAGAGAGAGAGAGAGAGAGAGAGAGAGGGAAGTGATGGGTGAAAAGGGATGTGATGATGGGTGATGGGTGATGGGTGGAGTGATGGGGCTGTAAGAAAGGGATGGGTGGAGAGAGAGAGAGAGTTGACTTTGGGAATGGGAAGGGATGGATTGATTGTACTTGTGGTAGGTGTGTACTTGACTTGATTGATTGATTGATTGATGGGACATGTTGTAAGATTCCCTCGAAACTCGCAACGCGTCGCATTTTTCTCGAAATAAACATGGGCCCACATCTTCTAGCCTAGGTATCGGACTGGTGCGTAAGTTGCAGCGTTGGAATCGTGGCGACGGCGCGGTCGCCAAGGTACAGGTTTCGGTTCAAGCCGACTTTGGTATGTAGGACTCGGCTTAAGATCACGTGAAAACGTCGGATACGGGTTGAGGGTTGCCGAAATTCGACTAAGAAGACTGAGGAAGCTTATGAAACTGTACAGACTAGGATACGGGTCTTACAACTCTCCCCTCCAAATAAAAATTTTGTCCTCAAAATTTACACAATCATCACAACTAGACATAACTCATAATAGAAGAGGAAACAAGCCATAGTCATATAAAATCGGAATAGCATACAAGATACAACATATAATCAATCATCAAAGAGATAGGGATAGCGCTCTCGAATCTCAGCCTCTCGCTTCCAAGATGCCTCATCCACAGAATGGTGACCCAACTGAACCTTCACCAAGGGAATGACCTTGGTCCGGAGGACCTGCTCCTTGCGATCAAGGATACGAACTGGCTGCTCAATGTAGGAAGCGTCCTCATGAACCTCCAACGGCTGCCAATCAATAACAAGGACGATGTCTGACCCACACTTCCTCAGCATAGAGACATGGAAAACGTTGTGGAGGCTAGACAACTGAGATGACAAGGCAAGCCGATAGGCTACGGCACCAACGCGCCTAGTGATCTCGAAAGGTCCTATGAATCTCTGGACAAGCTTGCCCTTCACTCCAAATCAAACTATGCCCTTTATGGGCCAGACCTTGAGATACACTCTATCCCCTACTACAAAATTCAAGGGACGACGCCGATGATTAGCAAAACTCTTCTGCCGACTCTGAGCTATGCACATCCTCTGCCTGATGATATCGATAGCCTCTAACGTCTGCTACACAAGCTCGGGACCTAGGAGACGCCACTCTCCGACCTCGGTCCAGCAACTCAGAGATCTGCACGGTCTACTATATAATGCCTCAAAAGGAGTCATGTCAATGGTCACCTGATAGTTCATGTTGTTGTATGTGAACTCAGCTAATCGTAGATGCTTATCCTAGCTACCCCCGAAGTCAATCGTGCAGGATCGAAGCATATTCTCAAGGATCTGGTTGACCCTCTCGGTCTGGCCATCGGTCTACGGATGATATGCGGTGCTGAGTTGCAAATCAGTACCCATCTCTCTATGAAAGCTCCCCCAAAACTGATACATGAACCTCAGGTCCCGGTCAGAAACGATCGAGACTGGAACATCGTGCACTCTCACAATCTCCTCGATAAATAATCTCGCAAGCCGGTCCAAAGGCCAAGTCTTATGAATCGCAAAAAAGTGTGCCGACTTTGTCAGACAATGAACGATGACCCATATGGTGTCATGACCGCGCTGAGTCCTCGGCAAACTCATAATAAAATCGGTAGATATGTGCTCCCACTTCCACATCGGGACGCTCAACGGCTGCAATCGACCAGGGGTTCTCTAATGATTGGCCTTGACATGCTGGCAGGTGTCACACTTGGCCACAAAACTGGCGATTTGGCGCTTCATCCCTACCTAAAAATACTGTCGCCTCATATCACGATACATCTTCGTCGAGCAATGGTGGATAGAAAACCGCGATCGATGTGCCTCGGTCATAAGATCCCTGTGCAACTCAGGAATATCCGGGACACACAATTAGCCTCTGAAGCGAAGTCCACCATCAGAACCAATCTGTCAATCTGTCTGACTCTTAGATGCTGTCTCTGCTCGGTAATCCTATAATGACTCGTTTGTCTGCTGAGCCTCGATCACCCTTGCGACAAGAGAGGGTTAAATCGACAGGCTCGATAGCTGAATGATAGAAGACTGCAGGCTAAAATCGAAGTCATACTCTGTTATATCCTCGAGCATCCTCTACTCCTGAATCATCATATGTGCCACCGGACCTCGTGGCTGACGGTTGAGGGCATCCGCCACCACATTCGCCTTGCCTGTGTGGTACTAGAGGTCAAAATCATAGTACTTCAGAAGCTCCATCCAGCGTTTCTGCCTCATGTTCAGCTCAGACTGAGAGAATAAATACTTCAAGCTCTTGTGGTCAAAGAAGAGCTCAAACCTGACCCCATAGAGATAGTGCCTCCACACCTTCAGTGCGAAGACGACTGCTTCCACCTCCAAATCATGCGTGGGGTAGTTCAGCCCATGAACCTTGAGCCGACGAGACGCGAAGGTTACAGACCTTCTGTGCTGCATCAGGACATCACCTAAACCAATACGTGAGGTATTGGTAAATACAACAAATCCATCACTCCCAGAGGGACGAGTGAGGACAAGAGCGGACGTCAGATGGTCCTTCAGCTCCATGAATGCCTTCTCACATGCGTCAGTCCAAACAAAATCTGTGCCCTTCTAAGTCAACTTAGTCAACGGGGCTGCAATACGGGAGAAACCCTCAATGAAACGTCAATAGTATCCCACTAAACCAAGGAAACTGCGGATCTCGGACGCAGTCGTGGGCTGGCCCCATTGACGCACTGCCTCAACCTTCGATGGGTCCACTGCGACACCCTCCCTCGTCACCACGTGACCGAGGAATCTCACCTCATCTTTCCAGAACTCACACTTCTCCAGCTTCACATATAGCTGGTGGGCACGGAGGGTCTGCAATGCGATCTGCAGATGTTGCATGTGGTCCTCACGGGTCCTCGAATATATCAGAATGTCGTCAATGAAGACCACAATAAATTGATTGAGATACGGATGGAAGACCTCGTTCATCAACTACGGATACATTGGTCAAAATGACCTGAAACTCAAAATGACCATAACGCGTCCTGAAAGCCGTTTTCGGAATGTCCTCCTCTCGGACCTGAATATGATGATAACTGGAACGCAGGTTAATTTTGAAAAGAACTGTGCACCCTGTAGCTGATCAAATAAATCATTTATCCTCGAGAGTGGGTACTTGTTCTTGATCGTGACCCGGTTGAGCTCGCGATGATCTACGTAGAGCCTCAATGAGCCATCCTTTTTCCTGATGAAGAGTACTAGTGCTCCCCAAGGTGAACTACTCAGACGAATGAATCCCAACTCACGCAACTTGTCCAACTGTCGCTGTAGCTCACGCAATTCCATCGGTATCATACGGTATGGGGCCTTCGAGATAGGCGTGGTACCGGGCGCAAAATCGATCTGGAACTCAATATGACAGTGCGGCGGCAATCCCGGAATCTCCTGGAACACATCGGTGAAGTCACAAACAATCGGCAACTGATCAATACAAGTGACAACAGGCTCCTTAATGGCACAGGACATCAAGCAAGACAATGACTCTCCTTGGGGCTCAGTAATGAACTGAAACTGCGGCAAGTTTGGTATGCAAAACGTGACTATCCTTGGGGCTCGGCAACAGGCTCCTCAACGGGGAAGTCACAAACAATCGGCAACCGATCAAAACGTGACTGTCCTTGCGGAATAGTCCAAGATGGTGTGGTACTTAGCAAGCCAATCCATGCCCAAGATAACGTCAAAATCTGACATCGGCAGCACAAATAAGTTAGCGGGCAAAAAGATATCACCGACCAGAATAGGGCAAGATGAATAGAAACGGTCCGATACCGTAGTCTTCCCCAAGGGCGTCGATACGGTCAATCCTTCACTCGCAGACTCTGTCGGCAATCCAGTCGATCGGTAAAAGTCCTCAGACATGAATGAGTGCGAAGTACCGAAATCAAATAATACTCAGGCGATGTATGCAGAGACTGGAAGTATACCCTCAGCGACTCCTCCGGATGACTGCGGGTCCTGCTGAGTTGCGTAGAATCTAGCTTGAGCTGGCTGGGGAGGTGTCTGTCCCCTCTGAGGTCCCTGGTGCTGTTGCTGCCTTTCCGGCGGCCTGTACTGCTATCTTTACTGCTGATGGGGCCTCGACGGCTGAGGTGGCTATGGTTGCTGCTGATGGGGTCGCTGCAAGCTGGAGGCTGTTGTGGTCCTCTCAGCTGTTACAGATGAGGGCGGGGGTACCCTATCCCACCACATCCAAAATAGGTCACCGAAAATGGCTACTGGGGTGGTACTAGAGGAGTCGATGGTGCTGCTGATACTGCTGGAGCTGTGGTGGATGGGTGGCTCCTGTATCTCTGTGGTCGTCGATGCTGCTGGGAACTACTGAAGGGGGCCTGCCTCTTCCGACCTCTCCTCTGATCTCGATCGCTCTGTGTGTCAGCCCACTCTGTCTCGTAAATCTGAGCTCTCTGAACTACCGCCTAAAAAGTAGGGAGCTCATGCCCAATAACACGGCCTTAAAGACCATAACGTAAGCCGTTCTCGAAACGGCGGGCCTTCCGCCCCTCGTCATCGACCAAATATGGCGCAAACCTCGATAGCGCCACAAAACAGGCCTTGTACTGCGCCACGGACATGTCCCCCTGCACCAGAGTCTCAAACTCTAACGCTCTCTGACGACGAATTGGTCAGGGAAGTACTGCTGATCGAATCGATCAATAAAATCCTCCCATGTCCGGACATAATCAGGCCCTGCAATGTAGGTAACGGAGGTCCATCAGTGCTCGGCCTCGCCCTAGAGAAGAAATACTGCCAACCGGACTCGCTGCTGGGTCGTACATGTTATTGTATCGAAAATCTTCTCCACATCGAAACGCCACCTCTCAGCTGCAGTCGGATCTAGCTCATTCTAGAAACGCAGAGGGTTGAGCTGTCTGAACTCTCGAAGAAGGGCGCTCGCGAGCTCCTGCTCTTCCTGGGCGGGTGAAACAACTGGGCGCCTACCATGTCCCTGAAGCACAGCCGTCATAGCCTGCAACATCCATTGTAACTGAGAGGCACTCACAGGTACGGTCGGATCCACATCGGTCTCAGGTGGAGGAATGACATCCTCAGGCTGGGGAGCAGGGATCTCTGAGGGTGGAATGGGAGTCGTAGGTGGCAAAGTGAGAGCCTCAGGTGGTGGAGAGGGATTCGCTCGGGTCGCTCTCCTGGGCGGCATGTCCTATAGGAAGAATAAGGACGTCAATCAACCTCGAGAATCGCGCGTTAGGGAACTCAATCGGAAGGTTATGTACTCAGAACCTAATCGTCCTAAAATCATAGCAAACATGTGATGTTGTTCTCGATTATTCCCAAGTTATACTCTGATACCAACTTCTGTCACGCCCCAAACTCGGAAACCAGGCTCACAAAATTCTCGATCATCGAATCCGGCGCTGACAGCCACCACAGTACCCCATTCTCGGCTCCCAACACCCAAACACCAGGTTTCGATTCTAGGATCGTACAAGGAGGATTTCAAACATGATTTGATTCGTAATGAGCATAACCATAAGCACAACCCATGAACAGTAACCATAAGAATACCATCACAAAATCCACAATGATAAAAAACTTTACAATGTGTATGAAAGGAAAATACAAGATAATGAAAATAACAGAAACTCCAGAAGCTCGACTGCACACTCCAACTGCGGCAAGGCTATGGCTGCGTCCTGGCGTCGCCTGCACGCATCAATTGTGCATAAGCTTATAGAAAGCTAGAGGGTGGTGTAAGTATGTGCGTAGTATGAACGTGCTCAAAATGCAATGCCAGAGTAATGCGCAATCATGCTAATGGGTACATTAATGCAATCAGCCGTACAAAGGCTATACATGTAAGATATGAATGCTATCAGCCATAATAAGGTCATGCAATGCGAGATGCAACTCAAGCATGCCAAACCTCATCCAAATCCTCATACAGCTCATCAAATTTCAGTACAGCTCTCATTCTGGATAATCATCGGGGTTTAGTACACTCCAAATGACACTGCCCCTTTCTCAGCTCGCAGTCCAAGTGTGCATAAGAAACCTCACTATCCACCTGACCAATAGTCTGCTAATATCTATTTGACACATCGATAGCGGACCCATTCACGAGCTAGTCAAACTCAGCCTAGTAATGCCCCCTACCTCAGGCGAGTAATGCAACACCCCTTTCCAACCAACCATGACATAGTGGGAGACGCGGCCTCCTGGTATTCGGCCCTCGTGCGCTCATAAATCCACTCAATTTCAACGTTGGAGTCATCCTTTGGTACCATCGGGTTTAGAAATTTTCACCCAGGGACATCTATGACGCCTCGATGCTAGAAACAGTATTTTCGGTGTCCGATCCTGCCCTCCACGATGTGCCTGTGGAGGCCACAACCCTGATATTGCTAGGGCGTGCAGTAATCATGTCATACAAATGCGAAGTGCATGAATGATACTACCAATCATGCAGCAATCCTGCGCATACCGCGCGCTCATGTAGGGCAACTCGGCCTATCAGGGAGCTATAAACAATCTGCCCGAAGGCATATGCTATGATCAATCACTCATCATATTAAGCATACATGTGATGCGTAAGAGCATGAATCATGGATCTATAATAAACATGTTATATGGTGGTGGACTCCGTTCATAACGAAGATAGGCCTAGATGGCCTACACACTATAAGTATGGGCCTAACAATGGCCCTATAATGCGGACATTTAAGCAACATTATTCTTACAATGTGGACGTCAAACTATCATTGCTCCCAAGGCATGGCCTGCCATGAACATCATTACATAACCATGGTGGAATCACATATTGCAATGGACCTTATATACATACTGTTGGGCCTCAACCCATGAGCCTTGGGTACATCAAATGGACCGCATCATGTGGGCCTCATATATATCAAAGTGGGCCTCAACAACGGGCCACAAATACATCAAGATGGGCCTAATCACATGGGCCTTATATATAAATATCAAGGTGGGCCACAACGAATGACTACAAATACATCAAGACGGGCTTAATCCTATGGCCTTATATGTATATGAATCTTATCAAAAGATTAGTCGGACCGCACTCCAAATAACAGTGGTGAGAATGATTTCCATCATTTAAAACTCTGGAGGCCCACCATAAATTTATTTTCTTCCCAATCTGATCATAAGGTCACACAGACCTGAATTAAGTGGAAAAACAAATTTCCTAATGATTCAAAAGTTCTGTGACAACAAAGGTTTTAATGGTAGACACTCAATCCCTACTGCTTTTGCTGTGTGGTCCACTTGATACTGGTTTGTCTCATTTTTGGACTCAAGCCTTAAAATGAGCTTTCAAAGTGGTTGGACGGCTTAGATGCAACACATGCATAATGGTGGGTCCCCCCGTCTAGTGATGTGGATGGTGTGAATAGAACACATATATCATTGGGTCCCACGTGGGGCCCACCATAATGTTTATCTGTCATCCAATCAGTTAATAAGGTCACGCAGACCTAGATGTAGAGGAAAAATAAATTTCATAATGAACCGAAACTTCTATGAAAAACCAAAAAAGGGTTTCAATGGCAGACGTCCAATCCCTATTGTTTCCTGTAACTTGGGCCATCTGAGCTCCACCTACGGCTGATTTTTGGGGTGGCCCACTGCCCAAAGAGGGCCTACCAAATGCACAGTGTTAATGTTTACACACAGCACGGTGGGGCCCACGGCTGGGACCTAGGGTCCCTGCCTCTTCCGTCAACAGCGCAGCAAGCAGCAACGTCCTACACTGCTGACGCTGCAGCAGCAGGCGCTGCTGCATGTTTTTTTTTTTTTTTAAAGACCAATTTTTTTATGGTTATACCCAGGTGGGGTCCGCATCAGGAGGATCTAACCCACTGGTTGGGTTCCATGGCTCATGACGGACCAAACGAGCCCAATATGCAGTATATTTTGCCAGGTAGAAATATCAAGGTGATTTGAATGGTATAAATCCCTGTTTTTATGCTTTGACCCACCATAAAAATCGGATTAACATCGTTTTTCGGCTCAACGCCTAAAATGGGCTGAGTAATGGAATGGACGGCGTGGATTTGATTTGTACATCATGGTGGGGCCTACATGAGTGGTCCACCCAAAAGCTTGAAGCAAAGTTGATATTTTTGCTTTCCCATCAGACACCACACTGTCTAGTTCACACTTCACTATAACGCCATGTCCAGTGTCCCATATGGACGTGGCTCACCTGTTTGGATCAACATGATATTTGTGTTTTTCCTTCCATCTAGGCCCACTAACGGACTGGACAGCATAGACCCAATACATCCGTCAGGTGTGTCCCATGAAGGTGAATGGCATGGATGAAATATGTAAGACCCGTATCCTAGCATGTACTATTCCGTAGGCTTCCACGGTCATCCCTATCGAATTTCGACGACCCACGATCGACTGTCGGCATTTGCGTGTGACTTGAGACGTGTACCACATATCTAAGTTGGCTCGACCCGAGACTTGTACCAATGCGACCACGCCGTCGCCGCGGTTCCGACGCCCCGTCTTGCACACCGATGTGGTACCCTGGCCAAGAGATGTGGGCCCGCGTTCAGTTCGATAAAACGCCGCGTGTTGTAAATACCAAGGGAATCTCTACAACATATCAAATCAATCTCATCAATCAATCAAGTACCAAATCCCATCACTCCCATCACTCACACTCATCCCAAGTACAACTACCCTCCCCAAAATCAACCCTCCCCATCACCCATCACTCTCTCACCCATCCCTCTCTCACTCTCTCTTTACATCACATCTCCCATCTCTCTTATCTCTCCTACCTCTCATTTCTCTAAAGCAACTCACGACCCACCCCCCATGAGAGAGAGTTTGGTGTAGCCCACCTTCCTATCTCCCATCCTCACCCTCTAAAATCAATCTCCACCGTTGAAGTCCATCCATTGGAGCTCTAGCATGCTTTGGCGGAAGGAGGAGATCAAGGTCTAGAAGTGGGTGCTTCTCTCTCTCTCTTTCTCATTTTTGTGTGATGTGTGGCCCACTTGGATGGACCCCGTCTTGATGTATGTCTTATCCAACCGTCCAAGTCATGTGGACCCTACCTTATGGTGGTGGAAATACACAAGTATCAGACCGATTCAAATACGGTGGGCTGTGTTCACGTGGGACCCACCTTGATGAAATGTGGGCCACATCTGTGTGGGACCCACCACGAGGTTTGTGTTATATCCATGTCGTCCAGCGTCTCTGGACGCTAGACGTGGTAGACGTAGGCTAACATGGAGTGCGTGTACTGACATGGTGGTGTACTAACAAGCTAACAAAAAAAAAAGAGAAAAAGGAAAAAGGTGCTTTTTGGGGTGGGCCACTTATGCAGGCCCCACCTTGATGTACATACATAATCCACGCCGTCCATTCTATTTTTCAGATCATTTTAGGCGTTGAGCCGAAAAATGAGACCAATCCCATTATCTGGCGGGCCGTGGCATTGAGAATGCTAGTTTCCGTTAAAAATTGGGAAAAATGATTGCTGGGGTCCACAGGAAGCTTGGACCCACCTGAAACTTGGTTTGGACCCCTAATTTTGTGGGACACATACAATGGACGGAGTAGATCTAGTTAATGTGGGTCCCACCTAGGATAACAAAGAAAATATACGTATGACAAAAATGTGGCAAGCACCTTGTTGTCATGGCGTACACGTAAAAGGGGTGGGTCCCCATTGACCCTAGTTGTGGACCCCACCGTGATGTGTGTTCTAAATCCCTGACGTCCATTTGTTGGGACCCCTTCATTGAGGCGTCAGTTCCAAACATCAGCCATGAATAGTTCTCAGATGGCCCACATCGCCACCGTTTATACAAAGGTATGTTAAACCAATCGAAAATGATTGCTGGGGTCCACGTGAAGCTTGGACCCACCTAAAATTTGGTTTGGACCCTTAATTTTGTGGGACACACATAATGGACGGGTTGGATTGCACATAAACATTTTGGTGGGCCGTACATGGGACCCACTGTGGTATGTGTGGCTTACCACACCGTCCACAATAGTGGGTGGTGACACCCACTATGATGCAAGTGTTTCATTCACGCCGTCCGTCCACGGCAGTGAACGGTGGCCCCCACCATGATGTGTTTCGACCATCAACACCGTGTATTTGATGGCTCCCCTTTAAATTATGGGGTATCCCAAAAATCAGCTGTATACGGAACTCAGGTGGGCCATACCATCTAAAATCATGTGAAAATCGCTTGGTGGGGCCTACCTGAATTCTGGATGTGGCTGAAAATTGGTCTGACCCCTCAGCCAGGTGGGACACACATTATGTGTGGGCTGGATTTGTGAAACCACATCACTATGGGCTCCCTGGTCCACGTGACCATATCAACAGGTTGGGTGGAAATAAACATTACCGTGGGCCCCTGGTCCACGTAACCTTATGAACAGGTTGTTTGGCAAATAAACATTACGGTGGGCCCCTCCCTGGTCGTGTGGCCCTATCAACAGGTTGTATGGAAAATAAATATCCCAGTGGCCCCCCTTGACCGTGTGACCTTGTGAACAGGTTGGGTGACAAATAAATGTTACGGCGGACCCAGTCTCACCTGTGGTCCGTGTGACCTCACCAATAGGTTGGATGTCAAACAAACTTTTCGGTGGGCCCCAGGCCCACCCCAGGTCTGATTGACCTTATGAACAGTTTGGATGTAAAATAAATATCATGGTGGGCCCCTATGACCTTGTCAACGGGCTGGATGGAAAATAAATATTATGGTGGGCCCCGTATGGGAACCACTGATGTATGTTTTGTAATCCACACCTTCTATTGGTGTGGGCCCCACTATGAGACATGTACTTTATCTATGACGTCCATCCTTGTAAGGTCTTGGAAATTTTAATGGTAGAAGCTATTACCACCACTTATATTGGGTGTGGCCCACTTTGATATATATGAGGCCCATGTGACTAGGCCCATCTTGATGTAATTGTGGTCGTTGTTGAGAACTACCTTGATATATATGAAACTCATGTTATGAGGCCCATTATGATGTATTCAAGGCCCATGGGTCGAGGCCCGATAAGGTGTATATAAGGCCCATTTCAGTGTGTGATTCCGCCATGATAAATGTATTGTATATCTGCACCATTTAACCCGCTGGATGGTGGGACTCACCCCGATGTATGTATTTTATATCTGCACTGTCTACCCGTCTTGATGGCACAGGGCCCGCTTACTGCATGTGCTGGGCCCACCTACACTGTACACGTAACAGCCCAGATTTTTCCCAACCTGGAATTAGACATCCTTAGGCGATGGGTCAATCCTAACACAGGTTTAACTTCCCAAACGCTCAATTAAAGCCTTAAATCCCTTTTCAAACCATTTTCTTCACAAATCCCACCCTTCACTACCTTGTGCTTTCAATTTTTCAAAGCACTTTCACCCTAGACACTATCTTAAACTAGCTAAGTAGTAAAAATTAGATCACTTTATATACAAACTACAAAGGCCTAAGTACCATCTCAGACAGAAATCTTACAAGACTAAATCCTTTAGAAATTAGGCGAGATTTAGCTAGTGTTAAACTAGAGTGCCTGTGAAATTAGCACCAATCACTTTAAATATGATCTGCAAGACCTAAAACTTGTAGAATCATTGACGCTAGGTTACCCTAAAATCTAGGATCAATCTCATTACCCGGCTGCTCTCGGGAGCATCTCAAAACTCCGTATCGGATCTGGACCACACGTCGAAAGTCTGATTAACACAAAGTTAAGGAACTAGGACCGCCTTGCTGGGCTTGACAACCATCTGGGAAATCAAACCCAGACAGTGTCCCATGGCTATTCGCTTGAGCTCGGAGTGAAGAGTGTGAGAAATGTGAAATTAATTCAAAATAAAATATGATGAATAGTAGTCTGGCACGTGTTGCTTGCGGATCAGTTTTAAGCAACCAGATCGTCAGAATCAGACCAAATTACACCCTCGGATCAGGAGAAATTTCATACACATTTACATGTACTCGGAATCTTCGATCCGGTGTTGAACTGAAACTGGTCCGCCACGCGTGATCTGAAATCCCGACCGAAACGAAAACTTAACTCCACGTAGATCCGGTGTTGGTGAGCTTAAGTCTGACCTTTGGCTCAAGGAGGCCCGCCAGAAGTCCTCCGTTGAGCTGAAAAAGTCCTGCTTTGGTTATAACCTAAGTATACTTTGACCTGGAGTCTATTTCGGTTAGTTTTTAGGCTATATAAGGACCTTAACCCTCTCTCATGGCAGCCATATGAATTTGAGAGAAACCCTAGAGAGAGAAGAGAGAAATGTAACATCCCAGATTTTTGCCAACCTGGGATTAGACATCCTTAGGCATTGGGTCAATCTTAACACCTGATTAACTTTTCAGACGCTCAATTCAAAGCCTCAAATCCCGTCTTAAACCATTTTCCTTCACAAATCTCACCTTTCACCACCTTGTTCCCTAAATTTTCTAAGTACTTTCACATTAGACACTATCTTAAAGTTTAGGTAATGAAGAACAATACTTAATCTAAACATTACTGCAAAGGACTAAGTACCGCCTCGACCAGAAATCACTTAGGATGAAATCCTTTAGAATTAGGCGAGGATGACCTAGTGTTATACCAGATTAGCTACGAAATCCGCTTACTCCGCTTTAAATACGATCTGCAAGACCCAAAACTTGCAAAATCAGTGACTCTAGGTTACCCAAAGTTTAGAACCAAACTCATTTCCCGGCTGCTCTCGGGAATGAAATGAAACTTCGTATTAGGTTTAGACCGCACATCGGAAGTCTGATTCAAACAAAGTTAAGGAACTAGGACCGCCCCACTGGGCTTGACAACCACCTCGAAAATCAGGTCCAGCCGATGTTCCACGGCCATTCGCTTGAGTCCGGAGCGAGGGGGTGTGAAAATCACTCTTTCTTTACAAAATAAATATCTGGAATAGTGATCTGGCACCATTCGCTTGCGGATCAGTATTAAGCAACCAGACCGTCAGAATCAGATCAAATTACACCCTCGGATCAGGAAAAATTTCAGAAACATTTACATGTACTTGGAATTTCGGATCGTGGCCCACTGACCGTTGAACTGAAAGTGGTCCGCCACGTGCGATCTGGGAATCCAATCGACTCGAAAACGTAATCCCACATAAATCAATGTGTGGTGAGCTTAAGTCTGACGTTTGGCTCAAGGAGGGCCACTAGAACCTCTCTTTTGAGCTGGAAAAGTGACGAAATACCTATATTAGCAGTAACCCTTGAACAGGAGTCTATTTCGGTGAGTTTTGAGACTATATAAGGACCTTAAACCCTCTCTCATGGCAGCCATACGAATTTGGGATTTAAGAGAGGGAAAAGAGAGAGAAAGTGAGGGAGAAGTGGGAGAATCTCCCTACTATCGTTCCCTGCCACCACACGGGCAGCACCATCCCTTTCTTGACGCTTTTCCCGGCGTTTCCGGCGTCGTTTCTAGGTAAGAAACCCTAACCCTAATCTGTTTTGGGGTTTAGACTGTTGTAGGTTGTGAAATAGCTAACCTATTTCGTTCTATAGGTTGCCAAACTGCCGAATACGGAAGCTTAGCAAACCTATCGATTCCGTTGCGATTCTACGACAAAAGGTGCGGACTTTAGGTGTATAGGTTATGCTTTTCAACGTTTTCAATGTCAGATAATGATAGATTCATGATCTGCATGCAATTGCACATGTACAAAGTGCTTTCTGTTTCTTGTTTCGATTAAAGATGCAAAATATGGAATTCTACATACTCTAGGTATTTGTAGAAAGTATGGTATACGTATATTTTTTGAAAATGTGTTTGACATGTTTAATTGTTGTATAAATATATGGTATATGGCTAAAATACTAATTTGGCGAAAGGATTCGTCCAAATATATGTTCTACTAATATACACTATGTATGTAGAAATACTGTATTGTAGAAAGTACCGTATACGTATGTATATGGAGATGTGTTTGCCATGATTATTTGTTGTATAAACATATTATACATGCGTAAATTACTAGTTTGGCGAAAGAGTTCGCCCCAATACATTTTTGCTAACATACACTATGTATGTTGGAATAGTGTATTCTAAGTGTTTGTTGAAATGACTAAGTAAATATGGATTTATGATTTATGTTTGTCATGTGTATTGAATGTAAGAACATGATTGCAACGTACTAGTCAACCCCTTGACGAAAGGATTTGCCCTAAATCACGCCACGGTCAATACACTACATATGTTAAAGTGTGTAGTCCAAGTGTTTGTGGAAATGACTGAATGAATATAGAACTTGGACCCATGCTTGCCATGACTATCCGTCGTGGGTACACGCGTGTTATAATTGGGGTAGCTCCCTAGTAGAAGGATTTGGCCTAATACCTATGTGATCAACATATGTCATGTATGTGATGTATGTAGTTCAAGTGTTTCTTGAAATGTCTGAATGAGTAGTAGTTAGCAAATTGTAATGTATAAGGGTGTTGAGATATGATTCTCAACCTCTTTTAACTATGTGTATGATCTCCCTTGATAGTTGTGTGATTAGGAATTGAACATGTACAAACTCATGCTTGTGTTGTGATTCATAACATGCTCAACTGCTTCATGATTTTAACTATGTAATGCATATGTTCAAATTTATATTTACGTTGTATGATCCGTCATGGGTGATGGGGGAGCGGAGCAACGAGTGCGTGCAATAGCCCTGGCAGCCCTAAACGGATAATACCAGACCTTGATTGTATGAGTTGAACCTTGATCCATTACTGCTTTATCTATCTGCAATTGGTTGTGTTTGGGGCTATGATTATAGTCCAGGCAATCGGTAACGGGATTGAATTCGTGGCTGAGATTCATTTGCCACGTGGGATGTGTTCGACGAACTCGAGTCGTGCGTTGCCTGTCGGCAGTGGTCAGGCCACACGAAGTTGTTTATGCACTTCATGTCGTGCAGCTCAACGGGCGATCGTGCTAGTCGAGCTCGTCAAGTAACCCGATCTGCCTTATGCATGTTCACCCTGGTTGGACGCTACTGCTTGAACCTAGGGTACCAAACTTACCAGTGAAACCCCTTTTAACCATGATACCTCGATCCGCTAAGACGCATGAGCCAGACATGGTGGTATGGGACGCCCCAAACTCGGAAACCGGGCTCACAAAATTCCCGATCGCCGAATCCGGCGCCGACAGCCTCCGTAGTATCCCATTCTCGGCTTCCAGTGCCCATACGCCAGATTCCGATCCTGGGATCCTACAAGGAGGATTTTCAGTATGAATTTTTTTTTTTTTTATAATGTAATGGAGCATAACCAAAAGCATAACCAAGTCACAAAAACAACATCACCACATATCCACTATATTAAAAACTTTTAAGTACAATGCAGAAAGGGAAATACAAGGTGGTCAAAAAGCTCCAAAAAGATCTGATACGCGCTCCTGCCTCAGCGCGGCTGCTGTCCAACGCTACCTGCACGCAACGGTCGTGCATAAGCTTACAAAAGCTTAGAGGGTGGTGTAAGTGTGTGTACAAGGCAAACGCCAAGTGTACAATATCAGAGTAATGCAGAAATATGCGGTAAGTCCATGAATACAACCAGAGCTATGTAATGTAAGGCATGAATGATATCGGCCATACCAAGGCCATGCGATGCGAAACATGAATGTTATCGGTCATACCGACGCAATGCAAGGCCTACGTAGCCGAATGCCATATGCGAGATGCAATACAAGCATGTCATTCCTTGTCATGTACACATATCAGTACAGTTCCTCTCTGGATATCACCGGGGTCTAATACACCTCACACTGACTGCCTCCTCCCGAGCTGCACAGTCAAGCAAGTGGAAGAGACCACACTATCCGCCTGACCAGTAGTCTGCCAATACCTACCCGGCTCGTCGATAGCGGACACATTTGCGAGCTGGTCAAACTCAGCCTAGCTTATAGCCCCCTCACTCAGGCGGATAAGGCCACACCCCCTTCCAACCGACCACGACACAGTGGGAGACGCGGCCTACTGGTATTCGGCACTCGGGCGCTCGTGTATCCACTCGGTCTAGACGTTGGAGCATCTCCTGGTACCAAAAAGGTTCTGGAACTCTCACCCAAGGACATCCTAAGTGCCCACAGTGCTAGAACAAAGTATTTTCGGTATCCGATACGGCCATCCACGATGTGCCTGTGGAGCCACGGCCCTGATGTCGCTAGGGCGTGCAGTGATCAAGTCACACATATGCGAGATGCATGAATCACACCGTCAAATCATGCAGCAATCCATGCGCGTACAATGCGATAATGTGGGGCACTCCGCCTCATAAGGAGTCCTCTAAGTGGTCTGCCCAATGGCGTATGTTATGCTCAGTCACTACTCATATCAAACATACATATGATGCGTATGGGTATGAATCATGGAACTTTATAAAGTGGTGAACTATCAACAAATGTGGGCCTACTAATGGGCCCTAGGGAGAGTTATAATGCGGACATTAAACCAACATTATTCTACAATGTGGACGTCAAACCAACATTGCTCCCAAGGCATAGCCCGCTATAAGACATCATTACACAAACCATGGGGAAATCATACATTGCAATGGACCCTAAGGACCTCCCGTTGGGCCTCGACCTATGGGCCTTGGATACATCAAGTGGGCCGCATCATATGGGCCTTATATAAATCAAGTGGGCCACATTAATGGGCCTTAGGTACATTGCAATGGGCCATATCCCATGGGCCTTTGAAACATCACAATGGGCCTCGTAACATGTGCCACAAATACATTGAATGAGCCTAAACACATGGGCCATGTATACATAAGGTGGGTCTCAACAACGGGCCACAAATACATCCAGATGGGCCTAATCACATGGGCCTTACATGTATACCAAGGTGGGCCTCAACAATGGCCACAAATACACAAGATGGGCCTCACAACATCGGCCTTATATATACCAAGTGGGCCGTATACATATCAAATGGGCCACATCAATGGGCCGCACCAATGTAAGTGGTGATAAAGAATTCCACCATTAAAATTCCTAGGGCCCACCATAACATTTGTTTCTCATACAATCTGTTCATAGGGTCACCAAGAACTTGGTGGCCCAAGGGTCTAATGGTGGACGTTCAATCGTCACTATACAGTGTGGTCCACATGATAACTAGATCTATCTTATTTTGGCCCCACGCCTTAATACAAGCTTGCCAAATGGTGGACTGTTTGGATGCAACACAAGTATCATGGTGGGGTCCACATGAAAGCCCACCATCCCTTATAATAAATAAAATAACATAAAATTTATATATATATATATATACATACATACATAAATATATATATATATATATATATATATATATATATATATATATATATATATATATATATATATATATACACACACACATCACACACGCATGCACCCACCCACACACGTGCACACACATGCACAGGGGCCCCACCGTCCACTGGACGGTGGGTTACAACACATGCATCAGGGTAGGCTCCCACCGCCTGCCTGGACGGTGGGAATAAAGCACATACATCACCGTGGGTTCCACGTGGGGCCCACTGTAATGTTTACATTCCATCCAACCTGTTGGTAAGGTCACAAATATCTGGGTGGAGGGAAAGAAACAAATATCAGCTTGCTTCAAAACTTCTGTGGGCCCCAAAAAGTTTCAACGGTGAAATTCAATCACCGCTGTTTCTTGTGGTGTGGGCTACCTGAGCCGTGGATCGGCCTGATTTTCGGAGGGGACCCACCTTACGGGGTGGTCCACCTCATGGACGGTGTGGATACAACATATACATCATGGTGGGGCCCACGGCTGGAGCCGTGGGTCCCTGCCCGTTTCACGCCAGGACGCCTGCGTCCTTTGTCAGAGAGACAGCAGCAGCATGCTGCTTTATTTGTTTTTTTTTTTTTTTTAAATGGGGCCCTGTGATTCATAATCCAGCCCACCCAATATGTGTGTCCCACTTGTCTGGCCGTCCAGACCAAGTTTCAGCTACATCCAAACTCAAGGTGGGTCCCACCATGTACTTTTATATGTTCAGGCGTGTCTTTACATGGTTTTAGAGGGTATGGCCCACCCGGTGATCAGATCACCTTGCCATTTTGGCTCAACGCTAAAATGAGGTGAAAAAGGGGATGGACGGCTTGGATTAAAAACATACATCAGGGTGGAGCCTACATGGACAGCCCTTCCCAAAACCACTTTTTTTTTTTCTACTACTAACGTTAGTACACCCACTGCCCTCATGCTGTATTGACGTCCAGCGTCTCTGGACGCTGGACAGTTTGGTATACAACAAGTAAATATTAAGGTGGACCTGCTCAGGTGGGCCACCACATGATGTATGGTGTGGTACAACACATATAAGGTGGTCCCCACTCATAGACAACCCGGATAAAATACTTACTTCATGGTGGGGTCCATCCGAGTGAGCCAATCAACCACATCATCACAAGAAAAGAAAAATGAAAAGAGAGAGAGGGAGAGAGAGAGTGGGACACACGTGTGATGGAGGGACCCCGACACTATGGGCCCTCCCTTGCATTCCATCATACATAAAAAGGTAATCAAAGTGGGCCATTAGCCACATCATAGGGTCCCAAGTGAGATCCATACCATTGATCGGTAGGCCTCACTTGGCCCATCTAAGAAAGCATGAAAACTACCCTATCAAATCACCCACCGGTTGATCTCTTTGGTCCGTTGGAAAGCCTATCTCCTTGTGCTTCACTTTGATGGTGGAAGATGGGGGATGGATGGCTAGGATGATGGGTTTTTGGAATGGGAAAGGTGGGCCACACAAACTCTCTCTTCTCTCACTTGGGAGATTGGACGTGGGAGTGCTCTTGCTTGGAATGGTGATGAGAAATGAGGGAGAGAGAGTGTGTAGTAAAGAGAGGAAGAGAGTAGCTTAGGTAGGCCATGATTGTTTGTAAGAGAGGGTGGCTTGTAATAAATGGTTGTAAGAGGCTAAGGGTAGGGTGGCTAGTCATAAGTACTTGTAAGAAGGCTAGGGGGTAAGGTGGCTATAGATTGGTTAGGGTGGCTATAGCTAGGCTAGGGTGATGTCATCCATCACTCTCATAATTACCTAGGAATTTGTGCCACATGGGATGGGTGGGTCCCGCAATGTGCGGTCCACGGTTATTATAATGTATTGTCCACATCTTATGATCTAAGCGTCGGATTGGCGTATGAGACGCGGCGTTAGAATCGCGGTGACGGCGCGGTCACAATGGTATGGGTCTCGGATTAAACCGACTCGAATTTAAAGGATACGACTTACGGTCGTGCGTAACGTCAATTATCAGTCACAGACTGCCGGACTTCGACGGAAAGGATCGCAGGATTCATCAGAACAGTACGAACTAGGATACGGGTTTTACAGCTCTCCCTGCCTAAATTAAAATTTCGTCCTCGAAATTTGTATTACCATCACAGCTAAGCGTAACTCTCAAGGGAATAGAAAACATAACATCATATATAATCACAATATAGTACAACATACAATCAAACATCGAAAAGATGGGGATAGCGCTCGCGAATCTCCGCCTCGCGCTCCCAAGACGCCTCATCTACACTATGATGGCCCCACTGCACCTTCACTAAGGGGATGACCTTGGTCCGCAGGACCTGCTCCTTCCGATCGAGGATACGAACTGGCTGCTCAATGTAAGAAGCGTCCTCACGAACCTCCAACGGCTGCCAATCAATAACGGGAACGATGTCTGACCCACATTTCCTCAACATAGAGACGTGGAAAACGTTGTGGACGCCAGACAACTGAGATGGCAAGGCAAGCCGATAGGCCACGGCCCCAACGCGCCCGGTGATCTCGAAAGGTCCTATAAATCTCGGGGCAAGCTTGCCCTTCGCTCCAAAACGAATCACACCCTTCATGGGTGAGACCTTGAGATACACATGGTCCCCAACGACAAACTCCAACGGACGACGCCGACGGTCAGCAAAACTCTTCTGTCGGCTCTGAGCTGTGCGCATCCTCTGCCTGATGATATCGATAGCCTCTGATGTCTGCGACACAAGCTCAGGACCTAGGAGACGGCGCTCTCCAACCTCGGTCCAACAACTCGGAGATCTGCACGGTCTGCCATATAATGCCTCAAAAGGAGTCATGCCAATGGTCGCCTGATAGCTGTTGTTGTACGCGAACTTAGCCAATCGCAGGTGCTTGTCCCAACTACCCGAGAAGTCAATCGCGCAAGCCCGAAGCATATCCTCAAAGATCTGGTTGACCCTTTCTGTCTGCCCATCGGTCTGCGGATGATACGCGGTGCTGAGCTGCAAATTAGTGCCCATCGCTCTCTGGAAGCTCCTCCAAAACTGAGACGTGAACCTCGAGTCTCGGTCTGAAACGATCGAAACAGGAACACCGTGCAACCTCACGATCTCATCAATAAACATCTTGGCAAGTCGGTCCGTATGTCAACTCTCACGAATCGCAAGAAAATGTGCCGACTTCGTCAGACGGTCCACAACAACCCAGATGGCGTCATGACCGCGCTGAGTCCTCGGCAAACCCATGACAAAATCAGTAGATATGTGCTCCCACTTCCACATCGGGACGCTCAACGGCTGTAATAGACCAGGGGGTCTCTGGTGATCAGCCTTGACACGCTGGCACGTGTCACACTCGGCCACAAAGCTAGCTATCTGGCGCTTCATCCCCGACCAATAATACTGACGCCTCATATCACGATACATCTTCGTCGAGCCAGGGTGGATAGAGAAACGCGATCGATGTGCCTCGGTCATAAGATCGCGGCGTAACTCAGGAATATCCGGGACACATAATCGGCCTCTAAAGCGAAGTCCACATCAGAACCAACCTACCAGTCAGACTGACTCTCAGATGCTGCCTCTACTCGATAATCCTGTAACGACTCGTCTGCCTGCTGAGCCTCGATCACCCTTGCAACAAGAGAGGGTTGAATCGAAAGGCTCGATAACTGAACGATAGAAGACTGCAGACCAAACTCGAAGTCATACTCTGCTACATCCTCGAGCATCCTCCACTCCTGAATCATCAAGTGCGCCACCAAGCCTCGTGGCTGACGGCTGAGGGCATCCGCCACCACGTTCGCCTTGCCCGGGTGGTACTGGAGGTCAAAATCATAGTCCTTCAGGAGCTCCATCCAACGCCTCTGCCTCATGTTCAACTCAGACTGAGAGAACAGATACTTCAAGCTCTTGTGGTCGGAGAAGAGCTCGAACCTCACCCCATAAAGATAGTGCCTCCACACCTTCAGTGCGAAGACCACTGCTGCCAACTCCAAATCATGCGTGGGGTAGTTCAGCTCATGCACCTTGAGCTGGCGAGACGCATAAGCCACCGGCTTCCCGTGCTGCATCAGGACAGCACCCAAACCAACTCGTGAGGCATCGGTAAATACAACAAATCCATCACTCCCAGAGGGAAGAGTGAGGACAGGAGCGGACGTGAGGCGGTCCTTCAGCTCCATAAATGCATGCTCACAAGTGTCACTCCATACAAACTCGGCACCTTTCCGGGTCAACCTGGTCAACGGGGCTGTAATACAAGAGAATCCCTCGATGAAACGTCGGTAGTAGCCCACCAAACCAAGAAAACTGCGGATCTCGGATGCGTTCGTGGGCTGGCCCCACTGACGCACGGCATCAATCTTCGAGGGGTCTACGGCGACGCCCTGCCTCGTCACTACATGACCGAGGAACTTCACCTCCTCCTGCCAGAACTCGCATTTCTCCAGCTTCGCGTAAAGCTGGTGTGCACGGAGGGTCTGCAATGTAATCTCCAGATGCCGCTCGTGCTCCTCACGAGTCCTCGAATAAATCAGAATGTCGTCGATGAACACCACAACAAACTGGTCGAGATATGGACGGAAGACCTCGTTCATCAACTGCATGAACACTGCTGGCGCATTGGTCAGTCCGAAGGACATGACCTGGAACTCAAAATGACCGTAGCGAGTCCTGAAGGCTGTCTTCGGGATATCCTCATCTCGAACCCGAACCTGATGATAACCGGACCGCAAGTCTATCTTCGAAAAGAACTGCGCCTCCTGCAGCTGATCAAACAAGTCATCGATCCTCGGAAGCGGATACTTGTTCTTGATCGTGACCTTGTTGAGCTCACGGTAATCTACGCAAAGCCTCAACGAACCATCCTTCTTCTTCACGAAGAGTACCGGCGCTCCCCACGGCGAACTGCTCGGTCGGATAAAGCCTAACTCACGTAGCTCGTCCAACTGCTTCTGCAGTTCTCGTAACTCCAACGGTGCCATACGATACGGGGCCTTCGAAATAGGCGCGGTACCGGGCACGAGATCAATCTGGAACTCAGTGTGCCGACGAGGTGGTAACCCCGGAATCTCCTGGAACACATCGGGAAAACCACAAACAACCGGCAGCTGGTCGATACACAAAATAACTGGCTCCTCAACGGCACACGATAATAGGCAAGAAAGTTGCACTCCTCTGGGCTCGGCAACAAACTGGAACTCTGGCACGCCGGGTATACAGAATGTGACTATCCTCGCGGAGCAGTCCAATATGGCGTGGTACTCGGCGAGCCAATCCATGCCCAGGATGACATCAAAATCGGACATCGGCAATACGAACAGGTCAGCAGGCAAAAAGATATCCCCAACCAGAATGGGACAAGATGCACAAAATCGGCCCAACACTGCAGTCTTCCCTAAGGGCGTCGATACTGACAAACCCTCACGGGAAGACTCCATCGGCAAACCGGTCGATCGGCAGAAATCATCGGCCACAAAAGAATGCGATGCACCAGAATCAAACAATACACGTGCAATGCATGTAGAAACAAGGAGTGTACCCTCGACGACCCCTCCTGATGACTGTGGGTCCTGCTGTGCAGCATAGAACCTGCCCTGGGCCTGTGGGGAGGTGCAGGTCCTCTCTGAGGTCTCTGCTGCTGCTTTGCCCGCTGTGGGGGCCTAACCTGTTGTCTCTGCTGCTGTGGGAGAGGTACAGGAGGCTGATGCTGCGGTCGCTACTGCTGCTGTGGTGGCTGTCGTGGAGGCTGATGCGGTGTCCTCGGCTGCTGTCGCTGCGGATGGGGACACTCGTGCACACGATGTCCCGTCTTACCGCACCCAAAGCAAGTACCGGTGAATGGTCCTGAAGGTGGTGCTGGGGGTACTGCTGGTGCTCGGAACGCTGGGCGAGTCGTACGTCGCTGCTGTGAACGATGCTGCTACGGCTGCGAACTACCAGAGGGCGCCTTCCTCTTCTGATCTCCCCTCTGATCACGGGCTCTCTGCACACTAGCCCAATCTGTCTCATATATCATGGCTCCTCCACTATCTCCTCAAATGTCGGAAGCATGTGTCCGATCACACGACTCCGGAGGGCAGGACGTAAACCGTTCTCAAAACGGCGGGCCTTCCGCCCCTCATCATCTACAAGATACGTCGCGAATCTCGATAGTGCGACGAAACGTGCCTCGTACTGGGACACGGTCATGTCCCCCTGGACCAGAGTTTCAAACTCTAGTGCGCGCTGCTGTCGCACATGCTCTGGAAAGAACTTCCGGTCAAACCGGTTAACAAAGTCCTCCCAGGTCCACTCGAAATCGGCTGCTACCAACCGGGTTACAGATGCCCACCAATATTGAGCCTCACCCTGTAGAAGAAATACGGCTAATGGGACACGCTGCTGGGTAGTACATCTCATGGTGTCGAATATCTTCTCCACCTCGGAGCACCATATCTCGGCTGCAGTGGGGTCTGGCTCACCCCTGAAACGTGAAGGATCGTGCCGTCGGAAGTCCTTGAGAAGGGCGCTCGCTCGCTCCTGCTCGGCCTCGGCTGGTGTAACAGTGGGACGCCTACTCTGCCCTTGAAGAATGGCAGTCATCGCCTGAAGCATCTGCTGCAACTGGGTGGCACTCACAGGTACGGTCGGATCCGCACCGGTCTCGGGTAAAGGAGTGGCATCTACAGGCTGAAAATCGGGAATATCCGGTGATGAAGCGGGAGTCACAGGTGGTAGAGCAGGAGTAGCAGGTGGTGGAGCGGGATTCGCTCGGGTCGGTATTCTAGCCATTACGTCCTACAGGAAGCAACAAGGGCCTATCAGCCTTGAGAATTCTCGAAGGCATAAACGTCAAGGGGTTATGTCAAAAAAATTGCTAAGTTATCAGTACTCGAAACCTATTTATTCTAAGTTCATAACAGATATGTGTTGTGATCTCAGGTATTCCCAAGTTATGCTCTGATACCAACTTCTGTCACGCCCCAAACTCGGAAACCGGGCTCACAAAATTCCCGATCGCCGAATCCGGCGCCGACAGCCTCCATAGTATCCCATTCTCGGCTTCTAGTGCCCATACGCCAGATTCCGATCCTGGGATCCTACAAGGGGGATTTTCAGTATGAATTTTTTTTTTTTTTTTTATAATGCAATGGAGCATAACCAAAAGCATAACCAAGTCACAAAAACAACATCACCACATATCCACTATATTAAAAACTTTTAAGTACAATGCAGAAAGGGAAATACAAGGTGGTCAAAAAGCTCCAAAAAGATCTGATACGCGCTCCTGCCTCAGCGCGGCTGCTGTCCAACGCTACCTGCACGCAACGGTCGTGCATAAGCTTACAAAAGCTTAGAGGGTGGTGTAAGTGTGTGTACAAGGCAAACGCCAAGTGTACAATATCAGAGTAATGCAGAAATATGCGGTAAGTCCATGAATACAACCAGAGCTATGTAATGTAAGGCATGAATGATATCGGCCATACCAAGGCCATGCGATGCGAAACATGAATGTTATCGGTCATACCGACGCAATGCAAGGCCTACGTAGCCGAATGCCATATGCGAGATGCAATACAAGCATGTCATTCCTTGTCATGTACACATATCAGTACAGTTCCTCTCTTGATATCACCGGGGTCTAATACACCTCACACTGACTGCCTCCTCCCGAGCTGCACAGTCAAGAAAGTGGAAGAGACCACACTATCCGCCTGACCAGTAGTCTGCCAATACCTACCCGGCTCGTCGATAGCGGACACATTTGCGAGCTGGTCAAACTCAGCCTAGCTTATAGCCCCCTCACTCAGGCGGATAAGGCCACACCCCCTTCCAACCGACCACGACACAGTGGAAGACGCTGCCTACTGGTATTCGGCACTCGGGCGCTCGTGTATCCACTCGGTCTAGACGTTGGACATCTCCTGGTACCAAAAAGGTTCTGGAACTCTCACCCAAGGACATCCTAAGTGCCCACAGTGCTAGAACAAAGTATTTTCGGTATCCGATACGGCCATCCACGATGTGCCTGTGGAGCCACAGCCCTGATGTCGCTAGGGCGTGCAGTGATCAAGTCACACATATGCGAGATGCATGAATCACACCGTCAAATCATGCAGCAATCCATGCGCGTACAATGCGATAATGTGGGGCACTCCGCCTCATAAGGAGTCCTCTAAGTGGTCTGCCCAATGGCGTATGTTATGCTCAGTCACTACTCATATCAAGCATACATATGATGCGTATGGGTATGAATCATGGAACTTTATAAAGTGGTGAACTATCAACAAATGTGGGCCTACTAATGGGCCCTAGGGAGAGTTATAATGCGGACATTAAACCAACATTATTCTATAATGTGGACGTCAAACCAACATTGCTCCCAAGGCATAGCCCGCTATAAGACATCATTACACAAACCATGGGGAAATCATACATTGCAATGGACCCTAAGGACCTCCCGTTGGGCCTCGACCTATGGGCCTTGGATACATCAAGTGGGCCGCATCATATGGGCCTTATATAAATCAAGTGGGCCGCATTAATGGGCCTTAGGTACATTGCAATGGGCCATATCCCATGGGCCTTTGAAACATCACAATGGGCCTCGTAACATGTGCCACAAATACATTGAATGAGCCTAAACACATGGGCCATGTATACATTAAGGTGGGTCTCAACAACGGGCCACAAATACATCCAGATGGGCCTAATCACATGGGCCTTACATGTATACCAAGGTGGGCCTCAACAATGGCCACAAATGCACAAGATGGGCCTCACAACATCGGCCTTATATATACCAAGTGGGCCGTATACATATCAAATGGGCCACATCAATGGGCCGCACCAATGTAAGTGGTGATAAAGAATTCCACCATTAAAATTCCTAGGGCCCACCATAACATTTGTTTCTCATACAATCTGTTCATAGGGTCACCAAGAACTTGGTGGCCCAAGGGTCTAATGGTGGACGTTGAATCGTCACTATACAGTGTGGTCCACATGATAACTAGATCTATCTTATTATTGGCCCCACGCCTTAATACAAGCTTGCCAAATGGTGGACTGTTTGGATGCAACACAAGTATCATGGTGGGGTCCACATGAAAGCCCACCATCCCTTATAATAAAAAAATAACATAAAATTTATATATAATATATATATACACATACATACATAAATATATATATATATATATATATATATATATATATATATATCTATACACATCACACACGCATGCACCCACCCACACACGTGCACACAGATGCACAGGGGCCCCACCATCCACTGGACGGTGGGTTACAACACATGCATCAGGGTAGGCTCCCACCGCCTGCCTGGACGGTGGGAATAAAGCACATACATCACCGTGGGTTCCACGTGGGGCCCACTGTAATGTTTACATTCCATCCAACCTGTTGGTAAGGTCACAAATATCTGGGTGGAGGGAAAGAAACAAATATCAGCTTGCTTCAAAACTTCTATGGGCCCCAAAAAGTTTCAACGGTGAAATTCAATCACCGCTATTTCTTGCGGTGTGGGCTACCTGAGCCGTGGATCGGCCTGATTTTCGGAGGGGACCCACCTTATGGGGTGGTCCACCTCATGGACGGTGTGGATACAACATATACATCATGGTGGGGCCCACGGCTGGAGCCGTGGGTCCCTGCCCGTTTCACGCCAGGACGCCTGCGTCCTTTGTCAGAGAGACAGCAGCAGCATGCTGCTTTATTTGTTTTTTTTTTTAAATGAGGCCCTGTGATTCATAATCCAGCCCACCCAATATGTGTGTCCCACTTGTCTGGCCGTCCAGACCAAGTTTCAGCTACATCCAAACTCAAGGTGGGTCCCACCATGTACTTTTATATGTTCAGGCGTGTCTTTACATGGTTTTAGAGGGTATGGCCCACCCGGTGATCAGATCACCTTGCCATTTTGGCTCAACGCCTAAAATGAGGTGAAAAAGGGGATGGACGGCTTGGATTAAAAACATACATCAGGGTGGAGCCTACATGGGCAGCCCTTCCCAAAACCACTTTTTTTTCCTACTACTAACGTTAGTACACCCACTGCCCTCATGCTGTATTGACGTCCAGCGTCTCTGGACGCTGGACAGTTTGGTATACAACAAGTAAATATTAAGGTGGACCTGCTCAGGTGGGCCACCACATGATGTATGGTGTGGTACAACACATATAAGGTGGTCCCCACTCAAAGACAACCCGGATAAAATACTTACTTCATGGTGGGGTCTATCCGAGTGAGCCAATCAACCACATCATCACAAGAAAAGAAAAATGAAAAGAGAGAGAGGGAGAGAGAGAGTCGGACACACGTGTGATGGACGGACCCCGACACTATGGGCCCTCCCTTGCATTCCATCATACATAAAAAGGTAATCAAAGTGGGCCATTAGCCACATCATAGGGTCCCAAGTGAGATCCATACCATTGATCGGTAGGCCTCACTTGGCCCATCTAAGAAAGCATGAAAACTACCCTATCAAAACACCCACCGGTTGATCTCTTTGGTCCGTTGGAAAGCCTATCTCCTTGTGCTTCACTTTGATGGTGGAAGATGGGGGATGGATGGCTAGGATGATGGGTTTTTGGAATGGGAAAGGTGGGCCACACAAACTCTCTCTTCTCTCACTTGGGAGCTTGGACGTGGGAGTGCTCTTGCTTGGAATGGTGATGAGAAATGAGGGAGAGAGAGTGTGTAGTAAAGAGAGGAAGAGAGTAGCTTAGGTAGGCCATGATTGTTTGTAAGAGAGGGTGGCTTGTAATAAATGGTTGTAAGAGGCTAAGGGTAGGGTGGCTAGTCATAAGTACTTGTAAGAAGGCTAGGGGGTAGGGTGGCTATAGATTGGTTAGGGTGGCTATAGCTAGGCTAGGGTGATGTCATCCATCACTCTCATAATTACCTAGGAATTTGTGCCACATGGGATGGGTGGGTCCCGCAATGTGCGGTCCACGGTTATTATAATGTATGGTCCACATCTTGCCAAAAAATCGAGCAAAGGCTACGGACTTTGAAAGTTTTTGGCTACGGATTTAATCCGTAGCAATATTGCTATAGATTTAATCCGTAACTAAAACCTGATGGATCTGTAGCTAAAACGTACCTCCTCCCAATAACTTTAATGGTGCTTAAAGGGCTCCATGGGACCCATTAGAATATATGTGTTTGATCTAATCCGTTCATCAATTCTGATATATAATTTCAGTGGATGAATCAAAAAATTATGTAGATTAAAGGTCAAAGTGGACCACACCATAACAAATAATAAAAATTAAATTTCTATTGTTAATATGTTGTGTGGTCTTGTTACAGCTTCGATCTGACTCATTTTTTGTATCAACACTTAAAATAAGACTTTAAAATTAACGGACGGAGTAGATAAATAAAATACATCACGGTGGGCCCCACCGTCCTAAAATCCAATGTCCAAATGGGCCGTCCGTCCCGCGCCCCTGCCAAAATGAAACTCACCCTCCTAAAAATGAAACGTGCCCCTCCCAAAATCGTTTGCCATTTTCTCCCGCGCGCAGCAGCCTCCCAAAACCCATCTTTAAATCTCTCTTCCTCTCTCTGATCTCTCCACCCACCTCGAGCTCTCTCTCGCATCCTCTCCCTCCTCTGTCTCTCTGTATCTCTCTTCCTCTCTCTCTGAACTCTCTCGGGCGGACCGCTGCCGAACGCCCTACCCACGACGTGAGGGGTAGGGATTTAGGGACCGTGAGGTATCTTTCTCTCTCTCTCTCTCTCTCTCTCTCTCTCTCAATCTTTCTCAATCTCAATACCGATTTGGGGATTTAGGGATTTGGGGATTTGGGGATTTAGGGATTTGGGGATTCCCGTTCCAAAAATTTGCTCAAGCCCAAAAAGACTGGCATCTTTGTTGATTCCATGGGTTTTTAGGATTTGGATTTGCCTCATATCCATGGGTTTATGGATGTATGAATTTGGCAAATCCCCAACAAAAAAACATGGGAGATTTTAAATCCATGGATTCACAAATCCTTTCTCCTAATCCCTCACCTCAAATGGCTCCTATTTTTTGCGGCAAAGGTATGTCAATACGGACCTCTAGTCCTGGTTTTTTTTATTATATATATATTTTTTATTTTTTTAATTCAGTTATAGTGTAGGAAGCAGAGGCTTTATTGCTAAGTTAATCTACTCACTACTCTTCTATTTTGTGCTACTGCAACCAGAGCAGAGTTTTCTCTTTTGGTTCTATATTCAATTTGGGTTTGTTTGGATTCCACCATTTTTTATGGTTTTGCAGTCTGCCTTGGGTTTGTTTGGATTCCACCATCCGATTGTACAGTAATGTTCTGGCTCTAGGGATGGGTATTACATTACTCTTCAATGGCCATCTTGAAAACTCCATTAATCTTAAATGGTTGTTACCATCCGATTCGGAGCATAAAAAATGGATGGCCATGTTCATTTATAATAAAAAGAAGATTAAGCAATCCATACAAATGATGACAGACGATTAAAGAAATGTATTGATTGTTTGAGACAGTTGCAAAACATACTTGTAGCAAAAACGAGTTCACTTGAAGAATGTGGTTGAATTAAAGCAGCAAGCATGGTCTAAAGTTAACAAGAGCCAAAAAGCAAGTGAAATGTTTAGTACTTAATAGTATTAATTACTAAATATTACACTAAGGTTAGTTTTTAGGATCACCTAGACTCTAGCTTTAGGTCACCTAGGCAAGGTACCCCACCCTGGGTGCCCTAAGGTAAAGCCTACGATAACAGAGGTAGTAAACCGATTATCTTCAATTTCCTAATCGTCCTCTTTGCTTTCCTAATTTCACTTATTTATTTGTTTTATTCTCATTTCAGTGCTTTAAAGTTTTAAACAATTTTATGAACATTAAGAGTTTTTCACTGTGACCTTTGAAAGCTTGTACAGCAGAATGCCCAAAAGGATCGATCTGCCATCCAACACGTGGAACCTTGTTGAATTGCTTCTTTATCAAGCCGTGACCTAGAGTTGTTTGATCGATCATATCTATGTAATGACACGTTGCTTCATCATGCATGCATGTAATGACACGTTGCTTCATCATGCATGCACTAGCCACCATTTCTAAGCAACAATTTGCAAATTACTCTGACAACATAAAAATGAAAAATAAAATAAATTCAATTTCAACAGCGAAAACTGGTAATAGAACTTAAGAACTGCATACATGAACTCAAACTGGCCAGAGTCTACCAATTTCTTCACTACTTGTGTTTCCTCATTTTGCTCATCCCACCAACGTTGGAAAAAAAGCCTATGGATATCAAAATCGACTTGTGAAGATAATCAATCATTTTCCAAATAAAAAAAATCTAAATACAGGGTATAGATAGATTAAAAAAACTATGAAAAAGCTTGAATATTAGGAAGACTTTGTGTCCCTAGTGTTTTTGTGTTGAAGAAAAAAATCCCATCACATGCATCTTTTACTTGACCAGCATTACTTTCTTATAGTGTTTATGTCATGGAGTTTTTCTAATCGACATGTGTAAGGCAGACCATATTCCACCACATCGGCCAACATGGCACATTGATGTGAGATCCAGGCCATCCATTGAGTGGCCCCAACTTCTTAAATGCGTTGGACTAAAATCAGGTTAAGTCCACTAATCATATGGGCCACAGTATAAAGCAAGTCAACGACTAAAAGAACCTTATCACTTTTTTTCTAAGATTTCCTTTTGTTTATAATATTGTAGCACATGTGATGGGCACACCAGCCTGACTTTGGGGCCATGGCATCTACACAGAGGGACTCACTTGAACCTAATGGAAAGCTTGGATTTCACACAGTGACATTGCCACATGAGGTGGTGTGTGGACGGGCTGCTTTATACAAATGTGGAACTAAAAAAATCTGTCATGATATGTTATAATTCCCTCTATCCACCCCATCATAATATGAGCCTTATAACAACTAATTGGGGTCAGCTTCCTCGTATCCAACTAAGCTTATATTTAATCACACTTGTGCTCTTTATTAGTCCATTTACTTTCAGTTTCATCATCACCCAAATCCAGTTTGTTCACATGTTCATTTGACTTCATTAATTTTTCATTCTCTAATATTAGTTTAGTCCATATATATCCAATGCTTATCGACTAAAGAATTAAATTTCTCATTTTTCTACTATGCCCCTTTAGTAAAGGCATGGTTTCATTAAACGATCAGATAGGGTTCACTCTATCCACCATAGTAGTTCCGTTTGATTTCATCTTCTCCTCTGTGATCTAGGAGTTTTATCCACAACGTTCATCAAATGCCCATTTGGGATCCATTTGGGAACTAGATAACAGGTGGTGAACTAGATGCTATTAGAATGCTGAAATACTATTTTCATCTGAAGAGGACTCAACGTTCATCAAATGCCCATTAGAATGCTGAAATACTATTTTCATCAAATGCCCATTTGGGATCCATTTGGGAACTAGATAACAGGTGGTGAGCTAGATTAAGTAGAGTTTCTTTCATCGTGGCAGCTTAAGGCCTGTAGCTTACACACCATGGACCAGTAGAAACATTGCTTTTGAAATTAAAATTGTGTTATCTTGTTGAGATGACCAATGTTAGCCTGTTAAGGCTTGGAACTTTTGAGTTGGGCTATTGATACTCTATATCCCTACTCCTAACACCAAGACAAATGAGTGGGGTATAAGGTTGCTGATTGGATACTTTGGCTTGCAATTGGCAGGTGGTAAATGGTTTTTTTTTTTTGGCAGGAAAACCCGTCCTGGCCGCTGAAGCAGGGCCTACACATGCAACTGCACTTGGTGTAAGTGGCTACAGGTTCTGCTTGATAACCATGCTACTTTCATTTTTTTTTTTTTTGAAATGTTTTCTTGAGCACAAAATCCAAAGGTATGTTGCAGGAAATTCATTGAAGTTATGATGGCTAGGCACCCCACAATTTCTGCATGCTCATTTTAGTTATGCCCAAAAGATGTGGGCTACATTTCTAGGCAAATTCAACATCAAATGGGTTTCTCAGGTGGACCACACCATGAGAAACAGTGATGATGGAGAATTTTGTTATGGACCACACCATAAGAAATTTCTTAGATACATAATGTCAAAATGTTGTGTTTGATGGAGAAGTGTTTTTACATGTAGTGAACTTAGAGTAGTGAACTTATTTTAACTAGATTGGGACTTTGATTTCCAACTGCTCTATGCTTCTCAGTTCTTCAGTTTGTTTGCCACTTATGAGACATCTAAATCACCATCATCTAAGCCTTATCCCAACTAATTGGTTTTGGCTTCTGAGACATCTAAATAAACAGTGAAAATTACATATGTGCTACACCAACCAAGGCTTTAGAACTTGCCAAAACCAAGTGGACTTGGTTTCGCTAAGGAACAAATTGATAGGTCCCTTTGAAATATATATGTTTCAGGATGAGTTGCTGTATGACAGGTGGCAGTTTTAACTAACAGAGCCTCAAACTTACATATGGGTGAGTGTTCTATACTTTTTCTTTTTCCTGTAATAGGTGGGGACGCATCAATGACTTCACCATTGTCATCATTGAGTGATGAGCCCCAACCAAAAAGAGAATTTGTTGTCTATACTCAAAGCCCCAGGTTTTATGGGTGAGTGTCCAGAAGTGTCCTTAAAGAATCCATCCCATTCTCAGTTAGTTTTTTTTTACTATCGTAGTGAATTTCATTAGTTATAGGAAGCTCTTTTTTTTAATGCCTCTGTTTTTCTCTTTCACATCCTAAAAGAATTACTTTCTTCCTTCCTATTTCTCTTTTCAGTTTGACTCGTGGCTTGATTTTTACTTGCTTATGTTGCAAAAGTTGAATCCATTGAAGTGGGGAATGTGCCTTAGTTACACTTCATATAGGGGTGTTGTTGTGTGTAAAGTAGGTATATGATTCCATTCCATGAAATTTGGTGGCATGTTTTATTAACTGTTGGATTTGACCGTGATCAAGCAATCTCTTTCAGATTATTTTAATGTTCGTCAGGTGAAATAGCTTTCCATCATTTGACAAAGAATGCAAAAGGTTCCAAAGTCATTCATGGAAGTACATGTAAAACTATTAGCATTATGAGGATTAAATTGATTCCTGGGAAGGTGTGTGCTTTCTATGTGGAATCTCAGAATAGATGATCTTCAGTTTTTCATTTTTCCAATTCACAGTTTCAATCGATTTCTTTGCATTCTCTGCAATTGCCAATGTATAATTTTACATCACAAGTGTTGAATGAACATCTGGCTATGGGGAAGGTGGATGAGTTGCATCCTGACTTGACAGTAGACCCTCTTGGAATCTTGCATCCTGCAAACAAATTAACTCATCAACTTCCAATGGTAAAACTTCATCCTGCAGCCACTTCCCTTGAACCACCCAATTATTGCACAGGTCGTGACAATGTGTTTGTTACAGGTCAGTGCATACTCATCCTTTGCAAGGATGGTGGGAGTTGGAATTGGTTTGGAGCAACAAAGAAGGAGAATGGACCCCACGACTAATGAACCGTAATTCACAAACTGCACTAGAGATTTCATTGGCACAGTTGATTACATATTTTACACAGGTAAATTTCCTTGTTGCAAGATGACTTTGCCTGAGATTTCTTTCCCTTTCTCTTGCCTTTAATATCTGAATTATGTCATTTGTTATTTATATATATATGGTTCAGATATTGATAAAAACTTCTACTAGTTGGAGCTTTGTGATCCAACACATATGGTGAGCACTGAAAGTTCAGCAAAGCCAGCAAGTTTACTATGAATGATGGTCACAATTCAATTAAAATTTAGCATGTATGCAGAGAACAATTCAATGGGAAAAAATATGATCTTGGATGATTCAAAGTCAACATGGTATTATCTATGGATCAGTAGAAAAAAAAAATCAGGTTTCAAAAAATACGTACAAATCCACATATAGAATCAGGTTGGGAAAGACACAAAAATCAACACCATTCGGCAGAAGAAATCTGATCACCTAGAAGAAGAATCTGATTTTTGGTGACAGATTTAGCAATTTACACACAAGAAAATTAAACAACTTAGGATCTAGGTTGGGAAAAATTCACCAAGCTCTAATTTGAATTTGGGAGATAAATTTTACATATAAGATAAATTCATCCAGCAACTCAGAATCTGATTCTGAAAGACAAATTTCAGCAGTAAGAAAAATCCAGCAGTATAGAAATCTTTTTTGAAAAATTGATGAAAGAAATCAATATATAAAATAAAAAGGCGTGTTGCTGGCCAAAAATTTAATAAGTTGAATTATATAGGGAGACAAATTCACCAAATAGCTGGCCAAAACCTAGTTTAAAAAATCAGGTTTAGGATGTCCATAGAGGGCCACAAAATATCATATTCTAATAACCTGAAATTCAAGTTGTTGTTGAGAACATAGAATGAACCGGTGTGCAACATGGTAGGTTCGTTGGGTCAGTATTAAGGTGAAGTTAGTGGAATTCTATGGTGGCCATTTGCAAATCAGGTGTGAGGAGACATCAAGAATCTTCAAGCAAGAATGTAGATGGATTTGAGTTTTTAAGTTTTTGAACCATGGATGAGCTGCTGCTGAAATTTCTTGGCGTGCGTTTGGATGGGCCGCAAACTAAAACTTACATTGAAATGATGTCCTAACTACCCGACTGGTGGGCATCTAATAGGCAACTAGAATGAAAAATAGTCAATTGCCCGAATCAAACAAATCCATCTAATGGGCAACACTATTGCTGAAGCTAGGGCCATGTTGGATGGTATCTTAATCTATAGCGAGATGGGTTCACTATAAAAAATACATGTATTAGCGGCGCATTATAATATTTAGTTTTGTTGGGGCCTCTGTAAATGCCAACTTCTCATATTGCAGGTTTTCTCAAAATTTTCTGCAGCAACAGAACAACTATTACCAACATCAACTGATAAACTCAGTACACAGGAGGTTTGTCTTCTTCTTCTTTTTAATTCTCCTTTTGCTAAGCATAAAATTATCTCTTCTTATTAAAGAAGCAAGGCTTCTTAGATCATGAACCTCCATACAAGAAGGGCCTTATTGCCTTTTGAATTTGGCCTCCATACTGTCAATGTCTTTCATATAGTGGCAATTGTTAGGCAAACACCATGTCTTATCGAAATTTTTAAAGATGGAAATTTGTGCAATTGTTATGGAAATTTATGCAGCAAATTTAATTAATTTTGGTAATGGTCCAGAATATCTTGTTGTGTTTGTTATAATGACCTTATTAATTTTTTATCTCTGTTCCCTAAAGGCCTCTTGGACATGGTAGACGTTATTATTAGAAACTTCATATGGGGTGATTAAAATGCTAGATCCAGTAAATCGGTGAAATGGAATCAACTTTGTCAACCTACGCAATCTAGTGGGTTGGGCATTTGCAATCTTTGGCTTGCAGAGTGGCCTGATCAGAGTGGCCTGCAAAAGTAACAATTGGAACAATGGTCTGCATTCAACCAACAAAACTCACAACATGATGGTTAGAGTAGCCCAACCAACAAAATTTCCCAAACCTCCCCTTGTCTTTTTTTTTTTTATTATATAGAACGGTTTGATGGATGCTTTGATTGGTAGTTTGAACAATAGATGGCTTGGTGCATAACTTTTGCTTCACTGCCTTAATTAGCTTTTACTTCAATTTCCTATAATATTTGCAAGGTTATGGAATATGAATTGATTCATTTAAATGGTCTAGACTCATAAATATGCATTATTCATTTGAACGATTTGAATTATGATTGGAATGAATACTCATAACCAAAACTTGAACTGAGGCTTGAAAACTCAGTTGTTGGCCTTGAAAACTCAGCCCAAGTCCAGCCCTCAGACATCTAGGGTCAACCAAAACTCAAACTGAGGCTTACCCCTTCATAGTTCAAAGGGAAATGTGTGGTTAATATTATCTTCTTAGTGCAATTTTTCAGTTATCCTCCCTTCATAGTTCAGCAATTTGGATGGATTGGATTGCCAGGCAACTACCCTGTGTGTATGTTCAGAGAGTCACCATCTTAAAGATAAAAAAGAAGAAGAAGAAGAAGAAAAAAAAGAAGAAAGAAAAAGAAGAAGTGGGGCAAATCTAATGAGCAATCAACTATCTTGTCTTTGTGTGTTTATGCATATATTTGGGTGTAACTCCTTTTTTTGTCGAAACAATGATGACCCAATGGCAGTTTTCCGGATCTAAGACATGTCCTGTTCGTCTCAAAGAAAGGGTGCCTGCTCTTTTATGATCCATATTATGACTAAAGGTCCATATGGGTGTTTCTGCCTCTTTCAGCAGATGAATTGGATGTTTTATATATGAAATTGAATATGTGATGTGACTTAGGGTAGCAATGGGGTAAGCGTAAAGCCTGAGCCTAGTATGACCCTAGCACAAGCACAAGCCCAAGCCTGAAAAGATTGGTTGGGACAGGGTCCAACTCATATTGAAAAATGATTAAACACCTATTCCATGATGAATTGCCGTGATCTGTTACATGTGTGCCATGTGGGCATGAGTCACATGAAGCCCATGTCTATCTCAAGGGAGTGACTGTCATTATATTCCCTCTAATTGAGAACATAATATTAGCAATTCTACTACCTATCCTTAATAAGTCATTTATATCCTGCCAAGCATGGATATTAACTGACTAGACTCTTTCTCATTGAACAATTAGCTGTATTTTCATGTTATATACAACATGGAGGCCATATTGTATGGTTATATTCGTCCAATGCCTCACTTCTTTGTGAATCCATCAATTCAGTAACTCCCTACAGATGAACTGTCTAGATCACTATTGTATGTAAGGGATGCTACTCTAAATGAACACTGCCAAAGCAATCTGCCCCACACATTGAAGAGGTGATTGACAAGACGTGCATTCAGGGGCTGTGCAAACAAGCTCTGTTTGGTTCATGAGCTGTGCCCACTTCATGAGTTAACGGTCATTTGTTTGTGCCAATGGATTTTCATACCGGCCTTCCTGATTACATATATTACACAAGGGTCAAGAATCATCTCTACAACCTCTTGTTGTGCAAATTAAATACCATGTTCTCAAAGTACAAACACATCCACAGTTTAAGTAGAGTGGCAAACGGTGGAACTAGTTTGGGGTCAGTAGCATGATACAAAACAGACTGACCATTCAAACCCCAATTGAGTCACAACCCATGGACCCATGATCCAATACTTACCCATTTACTAATTCAGTTTAGAAATTTCTAACACATGGTCCAACCAGTCAGAAAATCATTAGGCCCACTCCTTCACCCCATTTACTTAAAGGCTGTTATTATATACTTGTTAGTTTTTATGAGATTTGGGAATAGAAATTTTCTATCACTCACGTACATACTAGAAGTACAGTTTGACATGGGAATGAATTTGCCATAGCCTGACTTGCTTACTTTAACGGGCCTTGTTTTCTGGCTAAAATGAAGCACAATCCAAAAAATACACTTGAGCTCAAGTTAAAAGCAAGCGTGGCAAGCTGGTTCACGGGCTGACGAGAGTTGCAGGCCCATTGCTAGCCCTAAGTAATTTAGGATCATTTAATCTTAAATTGTGCAAAATAAAAAAGCTTTGAATACATTTTGACTTGATGAGCATAAACAAATCAATAAAATATCTATGTCTATATCTAGTCCCAGGCCCACTCCTTGGAATTTGGCGGCATCTAAAAAAAGAGACGTAACTTGAAGAAGTATAATATAGGCGTAAACCCATCCATTCCTACACCCCCACTCATTGGAATCTTAATGCTCCCGACAAAAGAGTAAACTTCATAGTAGAATTTAAGATCAAACCATTCAGTCATGGGCCCACTTCCTTGAAATAATCGCAGCACCCAATAAAAAAGAGATTTGACCCAAAAGATAAAATTTTGGCTTAACGTTATCTATTCCGATGCTCAACTCCGCAAAATCCAACAACACCCAATAAAATAAAATTAAAATTAAAACAAAATAAAAATGAAAAACAAGAAAAGAAAATTAAAAAATAAATAAATAAAAATTGATACTTGACTGCAATAGTAGAATCTAAGTCCAAAACCATTCAGTCTCAGCCTCACTCATTGGAATAATGGACACAGGGCTTCCTAGTAAGCAGTTATAACAGAAATCCCATTTAACCTTAAGCTTTGTGGGGCTATATATGTGATGTCAATGATATATCCACTCCATTCATCATGCAAGCCCATTTTAGAGTCTGATGTAAAAAATTCAGGAAATTAAAAACTCATTTGAGCCAGAACACAGGAAATACTGGATAGAAATGCCCATGTTGTACTTTCCAAAGGCCGACACAATGTTTATATGCCATCCAACCCACTTGTAAGTTGATCCACACGTAGATGAAGGTAAACACCAATATCATCCTGATCCAAAACTTTTATGGTCCTAAGTTTTTAATAGTGCTTGCTCAATCACCATTGTTTCTTTTAATGTGGCCCATTTGGGATTTGAGCATGCCTGATTTTTTAAATCAAGTCCTAAAATAGGAGAGCACAATGGATAAATGGAGGGGATATAACTCCTACGTCACAGTGGGTCTCAAATAGCTTAGGTTCCCATTGGACAGGGCTTTCCTATACCCCAGCATACAGGGAGCCATTAGGCAGGTCCGTAGGAATTGACATTCTTTAGAACATGAAAAATATACTCCTTGGGCAGAACCATACAGAGAGCCTATAGGCTCACTGCAATGTCCATTAAAAATTCACTCCGTGCATCAATTTCTCTGGATCACTTTTGGACATGAGCTCAGCCATCAGATAAATCCAAAACTCAGGTGAGCTGCACAATAGGAAAAGTCATGAACAAGCAAAACTAATGAACAAAGTGGATGTCACGTGTATATCATGTCATCAAATGAGTTGGCAAAACTGATTTATGTGGTGTGGTCCACTTGAGCATTTAATATGTATGATTTTCTCTCGTGCTATCCCTTCCACTTTAGGAAACTTGTCCATGCTCACTCTTCTTCATCTGTTTGAAAATCAATTCTCTGGTTCTATTCCTCCAGAATTAGGGAATCTGGTTAATCTCAAAGAGCTTGAGATGTCCACTAACCTTCTAACAGGTTCTATCCCTTCCACTTTAGGGAACTTGACCAAGCTTACTGTTTTGTTCCTTGATGACTGTCAATTATCTGGCTCCTTGCCTCAAGAAATGACAAACATGACAAATCTTTCTAAACTCCAGTTGGATGGCAACAACTTCTCTGGCCATTTACCTCATTTATGCCTTGGTGGATCTCTTAAAGCCTTCACTGCTTTCAACAACCATTTCACCGGTGAGATCCCAAGAACCTTCAGAAATTGCACTAGCTTAATGAGAGTGCGACTCAATGGAAACCATCTTGCAGCAAATGTATCGAAAGCCTTTGGTGTATACCCTCACCTCATATTCATGGATGTCAGTGACAATATGTCCTGTTGGTCTCAAAGAAAGGGTGCCTGCTCTTTTATGATCCATATAATGACTAAAGGTCCATATGGGTGTTTCTGCCTCTTTCAGCAGATGAATTGTCTTCCCCCAAATTTCAGTATTTCACCTAGATAGCTTCAAAATCTGAATTATCTGGATGTTGATTTGGGGGTAGAAAAGAGACTTCCTTGGCTAGCTTATTTAAATCGCTCCTTCACCAGACATGCTTCCAATGGAATGTTTGTCCAACTCACAACAGACATAAGGCACAATGGTGATTAACATCCAAAAGGTACCTTATGTGTCCAAGAAAGTATTCAATTAAGTATGGTTGGTCTTATAGATATCCTATAAATTCTCCCCTTTTGTTTGATTGGTATGCGGCGGTTGCATATAACTCCAAAGGCACGTCTGCTCTTCATCCACGCAGCTATAATTCTATGTGCAACATCCTTCTCAATCTATCCTCTCTCATGAATTAACAACCCAAGATATATGTTTTGTGCCTTTACACTACATACTTGTAATCTTGTCTTGCAGGCCATATTGAACCGACGCCTTCAATTCTGCAATCTGTCATAGATCATCTGATTCGGTGGCACCTAATTCAAGAGAGTAGGAAACCAAACAGTTGTATTATCAGTTTCTTTGATGAGGTAAGTCCGAATCCTCTTTTTTTTTTTTTTTTTTTTTTTGCTTTTTTTCTTCTTTTTTTTAGGGATGAAGAGTTAGGTAATTCCTACTGTTTACATCTCTTTTTCTTGTTTATCTTTTTTAGAAGGATGGTCAGCCATAAATGATGTTGCCCTATTTGTTCTAATTTTCAAATCTTTGTTTTGACTATCGATTTTCCTGAAAGGACTGAAGTTTTGATGTTACAATTGTTTTGCAAGGGGAATACTCGCAACCATATCTGAACGTATTTATAGTCTTAGGCTCCATTTGGTCATCACATTAGTATTTATGAAAATATTTTTTTTTAAACATTAGTCTTAGTCAGAATATTTTACAACTAGGATCTTTCAATCTGAGTGATTTTTGGTCCATAAACCATCCAAGATGAGGTCCATAATATTGATGGGCCCATTTGTGCAAAATGAACACAATCTTTTCCTTATTTTTCTTGGACAAGTTGTTTCCATCTTTCTACCTTTTGTACTGTTAGCATTTTGGGATTGGAACTAATGGATTTCTATTGTCGGCATTGCTATTTTTTTTTTTTTTTTGGGATTGAAACTAATGGATTCGAGAAACATTTTCTTTCAGGGGGGCTATGTCAATTGCAGCCATGGTGTTTGGAGATTACAAGGGTCGTTAGCTGTATCTAGAGGGATTGGTGATTCACATCTTAAGAAATGGGTAATTGCAGAGGCTCGAAACAAAGATTCTTAGAATCAAGCATGATTGTGAATTCCTAATTGCAGAAAACTTTTGGGGGAAAAAACACTTGCTGTTGTATTATGCTGTTTGGAATTGTATGCCTGCAATTCCTATCTCAAATGGTACAACATTCGTTCGAACTCTTGAATTTTTGGCTGCGGTTTTGAGAGAAAAAAAAATTCAAGCCTTCTGTCAAAGGCTCAAACCTTTTTCCCCTTGTAACACAATATTAGTAGCATTGTCATAGCACTTGGAAAATTCCAATTCAGATCAAATTCTAAGGGCCTGTTTGGGTTTCTTGAAATATAAATTGATGAAATGTCATATCCATGAAAATGGCATTTTTTTTGTTTGTTTTTGTAAATTTCTTGAAAATGTCATTTCCGTTTCTCTCATTTCCTGAAAAATGCTCTCTAGGTTCAATGAGTTCAAGTCATGAGACAAATTCATTCATGTGCAACGCTTGTTTTCTTTGTTCAGGCTAGTATATATCAGAAGGTTGCTGATTGGATACTTTGGCTTGCAATTGGCAGGTGGTAAATGGTTTTTTTTTTTGGGCAGGAAAACCCGTCCTGGCCGCTGAAGCAGGGGGCTACACATGCAACTGCACTTGGTGTAAGTGGCTACAGGTTCTGCTTGATAACCATGCTACTTTCATTTTTTTTTTTTGAAATGTTTTCTTGAGCACAAAATCCAAAGGTATGTTGCAGGAAATTCATTGAAGTTATGGTGGCTAGGCACCCCACAATTTCTGCATGCTCATTTCAGTTATGCCCAAAAGATGTGGGCTACATTTCTAGGCAAATTCAACATCAAATGGGCAGAAGTCCTATGATATGTCTGCTGACCAAACCACATGCTCTCTCATTTACCTGGCATTGGAATTGGCCATGGCAGAGGTGCATATTGTAACAACATTCACATATCATCTCTTAATTTATGCACTTCAAACGTTGAGTTCCCCTTACTATGGCCTCAATTCTTGGTCGTGTTGATGAGTTGTGTGAGCTTTCCTTTGAACCAGTGATTCCTAACTAGTCTCTTGGTCTCATTTCAAAGTTATATCTTCTATTTTCCTTATAGTGCTTAATATATTGTTTCTTGTGCAAATCCTATTCATCAATACTTCAGATTGTAATTATTCTTCACTCTACTTTCTGCTTTTTTCCTTTCATTTTCTTGCTTTTCTTTCCTTTTCTAGCTTACTGTATCTTGAAGAGAGTCTTCAGTTTCACTACCAGCTTCCACTCTTCAATAGACAAGTCGTCCCGATAATTTGATTTAAGTGTGTCGATAGATTTCCTCGAGATGTGGCTAACAAGCTCATCATCAATCTCAAAATGCCTGCCATACATCTTCTGTTGTTCTTCGGCGTTGGTGCTAGCAATCTTTATGGCCACCTTTTGGCCTTTCTTTGCTATATCAACCTGTTTGTGGTTAATCTCAATGGAAGCTATTCGTCCAATATCGATAAAATCCCTTGAAGGAATACAGATTGTAGTGCCGACCTTTGCAATCCCTTCAAGGACACCAACACCCAAGACAATCGGATCTTTTTTGTTGAAAATGCAGTTCGGCATAATCTTTAGAACACAGGGGAAGACAGCATCTTCTGCAGCTTCCTTCTTTTCTTCCTTAAGATTGTCAATATAAGCCTTGAATTGATCAAACAAGTGATAGATAATATCGGCAATGAATATCTTCACACTAGTCTCATCTGCAAGCTCCTGAGCCTCAGGTGTTACTTTGACATCGAACGCTAAGATGATGGCATACTCCTTCCTCTCAAGCATAACACTAGCCCTCATAACATCCCTCAGATAAACATTCCTGATTACCAAACCATAGCCCCACTTGTACAAATTTTCAGGTCAAGGATCAGAAATTCTTCTTGACTGTAACTTTAAGCACGTAATATCAAGAGGAAGATGTGATGTTGAACAGTCTTTTTTTATCCTTTGAGTTGGTAATTTCCTCTCATAGGTTGTTCCTATTTGTTAGGTGCCTTTTGATTTATAACATGTAAATTTTTATTTCTTTTATGGTTTTACTTGTACATTCCTGTATTGATTACTCAAGCATGACGGTTATGCGCATTCTTTCAGGTGGATGTTGCATGTGGGAGGATTGAAGCTGCATATTTCAGATTCAAGCATCTGGTACGTTTCTTGTCGAGAATGCACATGATTGGAGTGGCCTGGCCATTTGGACAGGCCATATTTATGTATTTGCTCAAAATTGATGGAGCAGATCCGGATGTGTGTCGGAGCTATCCGGATGAGCGGGGGTCCCTGGAAGGTGGGAACCGCTGTTATGACCGTGATGAAGCTGTCCATTTCCTATGGACGGCATTGGAGGGGCCTGGCCATTTGGACAGGCCGTGTTTATGTATTTGCTCGAGATTAATGGAGCAGACCCGGATGTGCGTCGGAGCTATCCGGAAGAGCGGGGGTCCCTGGAAGGTGGGAACCGTTGTTATGACCATGATGAAGCTGTCCATTTCCTATGGACGGCATTGGAGGGGCCTGGCCATTTGGACAGGCCGTGTTTATGTATTTGCTCGAGATTAATGGAGCAGACCCGGATGTGCGTCGGAGCTATCTGGAAGAGCGGGGGTCCCTGGAAGGTGGGAACCGCTGTTATGACCATGATGAAGCTGTCCATTTCCTATGGACGGCATTGGAAGGGCCTGGCCATTCGGACAGGCCGTGTTTATATTTGTATTATATTTGTATTTGCAGGGACCACACCCGAACCCATTCTTAAATCCTATAACCTATAACCAAAACCTATAACCTATAACCTATAACCTAAATCAAAACCCCTAACCTAAACCAAAACCTAAACCTATAACCTAAACTCAATTCCCTAAAGCTAAACCTACACCTAATCCTAATCTCAACTCCCTAACCTAAACCTAAACCTTAACTTGAAAACCCAAACTTAAACCCAATCTTGAACCTGAACCTGATTTCCTAAACCTAAACCATAACCCATTCTCAAATCCAAAAATCTATAACCTAAACCTAAACTAAAACCAAAACCTATAACCTCTACCCGAACACATTCTCAAATCCAAAAATCTAAACCTTAACCAAAACCTATAACCTAAACCCGAACCTATTCTCAAATCTAATAACCTAAACCTTAAACTAAACCAAAACCAATAACCTAAACCAAAACCTATAACCTAAACTCAAATCCCTAAAACCTTAACCTATAACCTAAACTCAAATCCCTAAAACCCATTCTCAAATCCCATAACCTATAACCTAAACCAAAGCCAAAACCTATAACCTAACCTAAACCTAAACTATAACCCATTCTCAAATCCCAAAAAACCTATAACCTAAACCTAAACCTAAACCTTAACCTAAACCTTAACCAAAACCTGTAACCTAAACCCGAGCCCATTCTCAAATCCCAAATCTATAACTTAAACCTTAACCAAAACCTATAGCCTAAACCCGAACCCATTCTCAAATCCCAAAACCTATAACCTATAACCTAAACCAAAACTTATAACCTAAACCAAAACCAAAACCAAAACCTATAACCTAAACCCGAATCCATTCTCAAATCCAATAACCTAAACCTTAACCTAAACCAAAACCAATAACCTAAACCAAAACCTATAACCTAAACTCAATTCCCTAGAACTAAACCTTAACCTACAAACTAACCTAAACCTAACTCCCTAACCTAAACCTAAACCTAAACTTGAAAACCCAAACTTAAACCCGATCCCGAACCCGAAACCGGTTTCCTAAACCTAAACCTTAACCTACAAACTAACCTAAACCTAACTACCTAACCTAAACCTAAACCTAAACCTAAACTTGAAAACCCAAACTTAAACCCGATCCCAAACCCGAACCCGAACCCAGTTTCCTCAACCTAAACCTTAACCTATTCTCAATTCCCTAAACCTTAACCTACAACCTAACCTAAACCTAACTCCCTAACCTAAACCTAAACCTAAACTTGAAAACCCAAACTTAAACCCGAACCCGGTTTCCTAAACCTAAACCTTAACCTATTCTCAATTCCCTAAACCTTAACCTACAACCTAACATAAACCTAACTCCCTAACCTAAACCTAAACCTAAACTTGAAAACCCAAAATTAAACCCGATCCCGAACCCGAACCCGGTTTCCTAAACCTAAACCTTCACCTATTCTCAATTCCCAAAACCTTAACCTACAACCTACCTAAACCTAAACCTAAACCTATAAACCTAACTACCTAACCTAAACCTAAACCTAAACTTGAAAACCCAAACTTAAACACGATCCCGAACCCGAACCCGATTTCTTAAACCTAAACCTTGACCTATTCTCAAATCCCTTAACCTAAACCTACACCTAATCCTAAATCTCAACTCCCTAACCTAAATTACCTAAACCTAAACTTGAAAAACCAAACTTAAACCCGATGCCGAACCCGAACCAAATTTTCTGAACCTAAACCTTAACCTATTCTCAATTCCCTAAACCTTAACCTACAACCTAAACTAAACCTAACCCTTAACCTAAACCTAAACTTAAACTTGAAAACCCAAACTTAAACCCGGTCCCGAACCCGAACCCAGTTTCCTCAACCTAAACCTTAACCTATTCTCAATTCCCTAAACCTTAACCTACAACCGAACCTAAACCTAACTCCCTAACCTAAACCTAAACCTAAACTTGAAAACCCAAACTTAAACCTGATCCCGAACCCGAACCCGGTTTCCTAAACCTAAACCTTAACTTATTTCAATTCCCTAAACCTTAACCTACAACCTAACCTAAACCTAACTACCTAACCTAAATCTAAACCTAAACTTGAAAACCCAAACTTAAACCCGATCCCGAACCCGAAACCGGTTTCCTAAACCTAAACCTTAACCTATTCTCAAATCCCAAAACCTAAACCTACACCTAATCCTAAATCTCAACTCCTTAACCTAAACCTAAACTTGAAAACCAAACTTAAACCCGATGCCGAACCTGAACCAAATTTCCTCAACCTAAACCTTAACCTATTCTCAATTCCCTAAACCTTAACCTACAACCTAACCTAAACCTAAACCTAAACTTGAAAACCCAAACTTAAACCCGATCCCGAACCCGAAACCGGTTTCCTAAACCTAAACCTTAACCTACAAACTAACCTAAACCTAACTACCTAACCTAAACCTAAACCTAAACCTAAACCTAAACTTGAAAACCCAAACTTAAACCCGAACCCGAACCTGAACACGGTTTCCTCAACCTAAACCTTAACCTATTTTCAATTCCCTAAACCTTAACCTATAACCTAACCTTAACCTAACTCCCTAACCTAAACATAAACCTAAACTTGAAAACCAAAACTTAAACCCGATGCCGAACCCGAACCCAATTTCCTCAACCTAAACCTTAACCTATTCTCAATTCCCCAAAGCTTAACCTAAAACCTAACCTAAACTTAACTCCCTAACCTAAACCTAAACCTAAACTTGAAAATCCAAACTTAAACCCCGTCTCGAACCCGAACCCAGTTTCCTCAACCTAAACCTTAACCTATTCTCAATTCCCTAAACCTTAACCTACAACCTAACCTAAACCTAAACCTAAACTTGGAAACCCAAACTTAAACCCGATCCCGAACCCGAACCTGGTTTCCTAAACCTAAACCTTAACCTATTCTCAATTCCCTAAAGCTTAACCTACAATTTAACTTAAACCTAACTCCCTAACCTAAACCTAAACCTAAACTTGAAAACCCAAACTTAAACTCGATCTCGAACCCGAACCCGGTTTCCTAAACCTAAACCTTAACCTATTCTCAATTCCCAAAACCTTAACCTACAACCTAACCTAAACCTAACTACCTAACATAAACCTAAACCTAAACTTGAAAACCCAAGCTTAAACCTGATCCCGAACCCGAACCCGATTTCTTAAACCTACACCTTAACCTATTCTCAAATCCCTTAACCTAAACCTACACCTAATCAAAATCTCAACTCCCTAACCTAAACCTAAACCTAAACTTGAAAACCCAAACTTAAATCCGATCCCGAACCTGAAACCGGTTTCCTAAACCTAAACCTTAACCTATAACCTAACCTAAACCAAAGATTTGTATTTTCAGCATTATTGTAATTGTAAATTGTAATTGTAATTCATTGAATGAAGGATTGTAATTGTAATTCATTGAATGAAGGATATTTATTCTTTCAATTCTTTATCTTTGAAATTTCAGGGTGAAGTCGAGCAAATTTCCCTAATGAAGCCAAAGATTTGTATTTTCAGCATTATTGTAATTGTAATTGTAATTCATTGAATGAAGGATTGTAATTGTAATTGATTGAATGAAGGATTGTAATTGATTGAATGAAGGATTGTAATTGATTGTAATTGAATGAATGAATGATTGTAATTGATTGTAATGGAATGAATGAATGATTATACAGGTGGTAATTGAATGATTATACAGGATGATTATACAGGTGGTAATTGAATGATTATATAGGATGATTATATAGGTGGTAATTGAATGATTATACAGGTGATAATTGAATAAACAAATAATCCGTAGCGTTGTAACCTATAGCTACGGATTCAATCCGTAGCAGTTGTGATTAAATTCGTAGCTGTTGTAATCTAAGTTAAGGCTACGGATTATATCCGTAGCGATTGCTAGATATAGCTACGGATTAAATCCGTAGCTGTAGTGAATAAATCCGTAGCTGTGGTAACCTATAGCTACGGACATAATTGCTACGGATTAAATCCGTAGCTGTTGTGACATATAGCTACGGATTAAATCCGTAGCCATAGGTTCCAGACCTATTGTTACTGCACCTACGACTACGACTACGGACGTGCTACGGACTAGAACCGTAGCCATAGGTCGAAGGCTACGGATTTATCCGTAGCCTTTAGCCTTTGTCCCTTTTTGGTAGTGTGATGAGAAATGAGGGAGAGAGAGTGTGTAGTAAAGAGAGGAAGAGAGTAGCTTAGGTAGGCCATGATTGTTTGTAAGAGAGGGTGGCTATAATAAATGGTTGTAAGAGGCTAAGGGTAGGGTGGCTAGTCATAAGTACTTGTAAGAAGGCTAGGGGGTAGGGTGGCTATAGATTGGTTAGGGTGGCTATAGCTAGGCTAGGGTGATGTCATCCATCACTCTCATAATTACCTAGGAATTTGTGCCACATGGGATGGGTGGGTCCCGCAATGTGGGGTCCACGGTTATTATAATGTATGGTTCACATCTTATGATCTAAGCGTCGGATTGGCGCATGAGACGCGGCGTTAGAATCGCGGTGACGGCGCGGTCACAATGGTATGGGTCACGGATTAAACCGACTCAAATTTAAAGGATACGACTTACGGTCGTGCGCAACGTCAATTATCAGTCACGGACTGCCGGACTTCGACGGAAAGGATCGCAGGATTCATCGGAACAGTACGAACTAGGATACGGGTTTTACATGCCTCCCCGTAGTGACCATTGCGCAACCAAACTCGTGAGCCGAATACGGTGGTATGGGACACTATATTCGAGCTGTCGATACTTACGGCGAGAGCCGAGTACGGTGAGACCTGTGCTCGTGCTGACGGGCGACGAGTCCTCCGTAGTATCTTCGAGTATACTCCAAGGGTCTGTGATTGGCGACGAGTCTTTCACAACAACTAGAGTATGAGTTGAGCCGAGTACGGTGAGACCTGTACTCGAGCTGACGGCTAGTGATTGAGCCGAGTACGGTGAGACCTATACTCGAGCTGACGGCCAGCAATTGAGCCGCATACGGTGAGATCTGTATCCGTGCTGACGGGTGACGAGCCCTTTGCGATGCCTTCGCTATGCCTCTCAAACCATAATATCGTATGAGATTAACTAGGATTGACGACCCTAGAATGGATCATGTTTGGGAATGATACAAGGGAGGTACCTTAGTTTCCCAATACTGCTGTTTGAAATGGACTAATAATAACTCGGTAATCATGATCATCATCGCACCGCATGTGCTTAGTAGATGTGGCGCACTGAGGGAGTTAAGCATTCGCGAACGTAAGATGATGTCGCATGAGAGTGGTTTGGCAAGGGCATACAGCATCATGTCATTTCATTCTCGCACTTAATAAGAGTAGTTAGAATTGTTTGATTTGTACTGCTTTATCATTACTGCTTGATTGAATTGATAACATGTTAACCTATGCTTTATTGTTCCACTGAGTTGATCACTCACTCCCACGTTACGGGACGGTGTTTGCAACACCAACCAGATTTGTTGAGTTTCAGGTGTTGGCGATGCTTATGAAGCAGAGCCGAACTACTACTATGATGTTGAGGAGGAGTTCTCCTACATGTGATCTCTGACAGGTCTATGAAGACCTGGTATTGTATTGACGGGGCTACGGTACTTGGGATAGGAGACATTACACTTCCTCACATTTGGTATATTTTAGAACTGTATTTGAAATTATTTAACCTGGTAATGTTATCACACTCTGGAGACTCTTCATAGTTTATATATTTTATCTATCTATTACAGTCTTCCGCTTGCAAATTTAACTGTCTCTGGAGTATGATATGCTGCTTTGGCTTAATCTTACTCATGTTCAATGCACGAATACAGTCAACATTCAAACATCATTCATTTTGTTGCATAAGTGATGTTCTGGAACTCGGGAATGGAGTTTATGCTCGACCCCCAATTTTCAGGGCGTTACAAGATGGTATCAGAGCATGATTTGGATTAAACCGGACCTGGGTTATGGTCACACGACGCACACTAACGCACTCTGACTTAGGAGGGAGCGACGGAACATAGAAACAGTCATAGGTATTCCGATTTCGCCAATCGGCGAAGTTCACTAAAGTCGAACGCCGAAATCAAGTCCGTATTCAACCATGGTCGCACGGGTTGACCTTAAAACATTCCTAGGTCGTCTATTAAAGAGTCTAGATTACCCTAACCATTGAAAATAGATAGAATACAGGATAAATGTGATGAAGATAACTACTCTGAATCCTCGGAGCTTCTCTGGACTCCTCACAGAGACTTTCAAATCCACGAGGAAAGAAAGCAGAAAATAGAAATAAATTCTAATAAATTCAAAACTGATTAATGAATGACTAAAAATGAGTTCACAACCCTTTAAATAAGGATACCAGGTAATGGGAAAGAAATCAGGAACAAACTACAACTAAAACTTCTAGAATTCGCGACTTACTATGGGTCGTGATGTCTACTAGTGGGTAAAGTTTTCGGTTTAAAAATAGTAAGTGTCCTAAACGACTTCACCAAACCGTTCTCCTAATTATTCTAAGACCTTTGCATGATAGGCGTAACTCTTAAAGCTCAACGATGAAGAGTAATTAAACTAAAACTACCTTTTTAGCAAAACAAAATTGAAACGGGGAAATGACCGTCAAACGGAGGATTTTCTCGCAATTCCGGGCTACGCAACCCGGCATAGTGGGGTTGGTTGGCTTCATTAGCTCGTTCCACCCCAAATTCATATATTTTACGTCAGATAACTCATTCCGGATTGCAAGTTACGTCCGATTATCCCGAAACTACCCGAAATGGAGCGAATCGGAGTCGGGGGCCTCCCCCACTTGAATCCGATGGGATCCAGGATCGAACCAGGGTGCATTTGGCACCTTGGGACCATAGAGAACACGGCCCCACCGTGGCGGCGCGGTTCCGGCCAAGGCAGACCGCGGTCAGGTGGTGATTCGGACGTGGGGCCGGGCCTGGGACTGGTTGGCCCGACCTCCCCTAAAACGTGGTGGGTGCGGTTTGGCCTGGGGTTTAGGATTTAGGTCTATAGCCTCCTCCTCTCTCTCAAACGCCCCTCCAATCTCTCTTTTCCTCCTATTCTTGTGTTTTCTCTCTCAAACCTCCACTCCAATCGCCCATTTCGTTGTTTCCTGTCCAACCATACATCACTCCATCGTTTACAGACCTACCTATCCTCCTACCCTCATCATTCTCTCTCATTTGAGCTCCTACACCCCCCATTTGAGGCTCAAATTCCTGTAAACTCTCAAACCAGCCCATCTCTTCACTTCCTTTCTTTAAACCCTGTCTGTTGGACCTCTACAACGTCTGTTGAGACCCCAATCCGTGGAGAACCAAACCTCCAGCCCTATCTCTCTCTCTCCATCACTTTTCATTTTCTTTTCCATGGCTCTATCCGAACATGTACAGCCATTCTCTTGGATGTCTAATCATCCATATTGCTGCCTCGTAGTTCGCATGGGTTACTGTCTTAGGGTGCTTATGATTTCATGTTGACGGTTTGTAGTTGTTGGTAGAATATTTAGATATTTGAGGACGTTTAGGGCCCGTCCGGCCAATTGCATTAGGTGAGTTTAGGGTGGATAGAATTGAAAAGGTAACAATAAATGTACGTGTAAGGTATGGCCCTAGGTTGGTTGTATCTCATGTTTTCTAATACCATGTTTGGAATGTATGCAATAAAGAGTATATCCCGGGTGTTCCTCTTACACTTAGGAGTTCCGATTGCTGGGATTGGAAATCCCATCTCACACTTTCCGACACAAGGCTCATTTCCAAAGCCTATACCATTAATTTTAATCCCCTCCCACCCTCCTACCAAACAAGCCACTTCAAATTCCGAGGTAGGATTAGTAATGCGGTCCCTTTCAATACAACTTAAGACCACTTGCCAAATAGTGTTGAAGTGATAAAGTCCCTTGATATACATTAACCCACCACACTCTAATAGCTTAAGCTTTTAAAGTAAATGGTTATTGACAAATATGACCCTTAGAGTTTTGGACTTAGAGCGGTGCTCTTAGACTTGGACAGGCCTGACCGTGTAGGAAATCCAACAAATATGTAATGTGAACCTTAGGACCCTCTTAGTTGGAATGAGCATATGTGTAATGCTCGAGTATAGTTGAATTTAAGTTCAGGCAACTCAATTCTACTTAGACAACGTTTGACCTTAAGCAATAAACAATTTCCTATATTAGAAAGGGTATAAAATCATCTAGTGTATAAGCATAGACTTTGGATTACAACCAGTGGATTACCGCTACTCCTACATTAAGACTAGACTATTGGTTAGGCTAAGGAAAGTAAAAGACTAGTTAATTAGGCTAAGCTAATTGAATGATAGAACTAGTTTGTCGGCTTAAGTTGGTTGGAGCGAGGACCCATTCCTTCGTTAAATCCCCTTAGTACTCATAGGCTTCCTTAACAACTCTTAGGAAGCTTGTTTGATTAGTAACTAGTCACGCTTAGAGAAAACCTATATATCCCTTGGATTCAATGTTAGGTCCAATCAATACATCCCTTAGAATTTCCTTCTCGAGGACTTAGTACAATCGGGAACACGAGAGTAGAGAAACTGCATATAAGCGAGGTATTCGCGGTTTGAATCGAATTCTCAATCCTGTTAGTGACCAATGAACCCTATGCTCTGATCAGGCAGAAGGTCGGGATCGACTAGGATTAAGAAATGATATGGCAACTTTCTGTTCTAGCTAGGCAGGAGGTCCATGTAACCGACTCAGACCCACTACACAACATTCCTTCCGTGTTGGCCGACCACTTATAACTAAAAGTATAACTTCGTCTTCGAGAAGTGTTAAGAAACATATAGCCAATAGAGATTTTCTTTTAGGCCCCAAGGAATTACCCAAATGGGCAACAATTAGTTAGGAATTAGGTCTCAAATCGCATGCCATGTCGGCATACATATTGTGCGTATGAACGTAGAAAGATAGCCTGCCTGTTAAGCCGAACGTCATTAAATAGGATAAGTCTGGACTGCGACAAAACCCCTTGGTAGAATTAGGCATCTTGCCTCAAACTCACACCTGCCCCTAACATCAACCATATTACCATCATTTTCAGCTCCTCTCGATACCCAATAAATTTTAAGGGGGGTAGAACATTATGAGCCCAAGCTATTTAGGTCACCTAATACCTTTTGACCTGGGTGGCGTAGCAGAAGAGCAGAAACATGTGGACCCTACCCCACTGGCCCAGGATCGAAACGGTGCTCGTTGAGTACGAACATTATAGATAAGGAATCGTTTTAGGATGATCTAGTACGATTGATTCCCCATTCCTTTGACATAGGTAATAACGATGACTCTCTTAGACTAAGACCTAAAGGGCAACCTTAGAAATAGACAATTTTAACCTTCCTGTGGTGGACATTCCCTACATTTCTAGAGTGATCGGACTACGGAGTTACTGACATCTACAACTGCGAAGTTTTCGCGGCTTGACCCAATTCCCAATCCCGGGTGACTACCGATGGACTCTCTGCTGACGAGCGGACGACCAGGATGCACCAGGATTCGGAAGGGATACGATGAGCTTCCTACCCTGGCCCGGTAGATGATCAATGTATCGGGATCAAGCCCACTACACAACGTCTCTCCGTGTTGGTCAAACATTGAAAACAGTTATCTTACTCTAAATTGTTGGGAATTGTCGTCGAGACTCCAAATAGGTAAAGAAATAAATGGTAGCAAACCATCAGGGTATGAGAAATGGATAAAGAATTAAGTTTTAAAGGGGGTAAACTAAAATGAACCAGCTGGTATATACCCTACCACGCGTGGAAACTTGGAATCAATAAGTCTTAGGCGAATGAAATAATAGAAATCTTCCCTTATTACCCTTAGCCAATTTCGGGGATGAAATTTTGTTTTAAGGGGGGCAGATTGTTGTAACATCCCAGATTTTTGCCAACCTGGGATTAGACATCCTTAGGCATTGGGTCAATCTTAACACCTGATTAACTTTTCAAACGCTCAATTCAAAGCCTCAAATCCCGTCTTAAACCATTTTCCTTCACAAATCTCACCTTTCACCACCTTGTTCCCTAAATTTTCTAAGTACTTTCACATTAGACACTATCTTAAAGTTTAGGTAATGAAGAACAATACTTAATCTAAACATTACTGCAAAGGACTAAGTACCACCTCGACCAGAAATCACTTAGGATGAAATCCTTTAGAATTAGGCGAGGATGACCTAGTGTTATACCAGATTAGCTACGAAATCCGCTTACTCCGCTTTAAATACGATCTGCAAGACCCAAAACTTGCAAAATCAGTGACTCTAGGTTACCCTAAAGTTTAGAACCAAACTCATTTCCCGGCTGTTCTCGGGAATGAAATGAAACTTCGTATTAGGTTTAGACCGCACATCGGAAGTCCGATTCAAACAAAGTTAAGGAACTAGGACCGCCCCACTGGGCTTGACAACCACCTCGAAAATCAGGTCCAGCCGATGTTCCACGGCCATTCGCTTGAGTCCGGAGCGAGGGGGGTGTGAAAATCACTCTTTCCTTTACAAAATAAATATCTGGAATAGTGATCTGGCACCATTCGCTTGCGGATCAGTATTAAGCAACCAGACCGTCAGAATCAGATCAAATTACACCCTCGGATCAGGAAAAATTTCAGAAACATTACATGTACTTGGAATTTCGGATCGTGGCCACTGACCGTTGAACTGAAAGTGGTCCGCCACGTGCGATCTAGGAATCGATTGAGTCGAAAACGTAATCCCACATAGATCCATGTGTGGTGAGCTTAAGTCTGACGTTTGGCTCAAGGAGGGCCACCAGAACCTCTCTTTGAGCTGGAAAGTGACGAAATACCTATATTAGCAATAACCCTTGAACAGGAGTCTATTTCGGTGAGTTTTGAGATTATATAAGAACCTTAAACCCTCTCTCATGGCAGCCATACGAATTGGGATTTGAGAGAGGGAAAAGAGAGAGAGAATCTCCCTACTATCGTTCCCTGCCACCACACGGGCAGCACCATCCCTTTCTTGACGCTTTTCCCGGCGTTTCCGGCGTCGTTTCTAGGTAAGAAACCCTAACCCTAATCTGTTTTGGGGTTTAGACTGTTGTAGGTTGTGAAATAGCTAACCTATTTCGTTCTATAGGTTGCCAAACTGCCGAATACGGAAGCTTAGCAAACCTATCGATTCCGTTGCGATTCTACGACAAAAGGTGCGGACTTTAGGTGTATAGGCTATGGTTTTCAATATTTTCAATGTTAGATAATGATAGATTCATGATTTGCATGCAATTGCACATGTACAAAGTGCTTTCCGTTTCTTGTTTCGATTAAAGATGCAAAATATGGAATTCTACATACTCTAGGTATTTGTAGAAAGTATGGTATACGTATATTTTTTGGAAATGTGTTTGACATGTTAATTGTTGTATGATATATATGATATATAGATAAAATACTAATTTGGCGAAAGGATTCGTCCAAATACATGTTCTACTAATATACACTATGTATGTAGAAATACTGTATTGTAGAAAGTACCGTATACGTATGTATATGGAGATGTGTTTGCCATGATTATTTGTTGTATAAATATATTATACATGCGTAAATTACTAGTTTGGCGAAAGAGTTCGCCCTAATACATTTTTGCTAACATACACTATGTATGTTGGAATAGTGTATTCTAAGTGTTTGTTGAAATGACTAAGTAAATATGGATTTATGATTTATGTTTGTCATGTGTATTGAATGTAAGAACATGATTGAAACGTACTAGTCAACCCCTTGACGAAAGGATTTGCCCTAAATCACGCCACGGTCAATACACTACATATGTTGAAGTGTGTAGTCCAAGTGTTTGTGGAAATGACTGAATGAATATAGAACTTGGACCATGCTTGCCATGACTATCCGTCGTGGGTGCACGCGTGTTATAATTGGGGTAGCTCCCTAGTAGAAGGATTTGGCCTAATACCTATGTGATCAACATATGTCATGTATGTGACGTATGTAGTTCAAGTGTTTCTTGAAATGTCTGAATGAGTAGTAGTTAGCAAATTGTAATGTATAAGGGTGTTGAGATATGATTCTCAACCTCTTTTACCTATGTGTATGATCTCCTTGATATGTTGTTGTTGTGTGATTAGGAATTGAACATGTACAAACTCATGCTTGTGTTGTGATTCATAACATGCTCAACTGCTTCATGATTTTAACTATGTAATGCATATGTTCAAATTTATATTTACGTTGTATGATCCGTCATGGGTGATGGGGGAGCGGAGCAACGAGTGCGTGCAACAGCCCTGGCAGCCCTAAACGGATAATACCAGACCTTGATTGTATGAGTTGAACCTTGATCCATTACTGCTTTATCTATCTGCAATTGGTTGTGTTTGGGGCTATGATTATAGTCCAGGCAATCGGTAACGGGATTGAATTCGTGGCTGAGATTCATTTGCCATGTGGGATGTGGTCGACGAACTCGAGTCGTGCGTTGCCTGTGGCAGTGGTTAGGCCACACGAAGTTGTTTATGCACTTCATGTCGTGCAGCTCAACGGGCGATCGTGCTAGTCGAGCTCGTCAAGTAACCCGATCTGCCTTATGCATGTTCACCCTGGTTGGACGCTACTGCTTGAACCTAGGGTACCAAACTTACCAGTGAAACCCCTTTTAACCATGGTACCTCAATCCGCTAAGACGCATGAGCCGGACATGGTGGTATGGGACACCGTGGTCGAGCTGTCGGCCTACGCTGGGGCCATGTGCCTCCCCGTAGTGACCATTGCTCAACCAAACTCGTGAGCCGAATACGGTGGTATGGGACACTGTATTCGAGCTGTCGATACTTACGGCGAGAGCCGAGTACGGTGAGACCTGTGCTCGTGCTGACGGGCGACGAGTCCTCCGTAGTATCTTCTAGTATACTCCAAGGGTCTGTGATTGCGACGAGTCTTTCACAGCAACTAGAGTATGAGTTGAGCCGAGTACGGTGAGACCTGTACTCGAGCTGACGGGCTAGTGATTGAGCCGAGTACGGTGAGACCTGTACTCGAACTGACGGCCAGCAATTGAGCCGCATACGGTGAGATCTGTATCCGCGCTGACGGGTGACGAGCCCTTTGCGATGCCTTCGCTATGCCTCTCAAACCATAATATCGTATGAGATTAACTAGGATTGACGACCCTAGAATGGATCATGTTTGGGAATGATACAAGGGAGGTACCTTAGTTTCCCAATACTGCTGTTTGAAATGGACTAATAATAACTCGGTAATCATGATCATCATCGCACCGCATGTGCTTAGTAGATGTGGCGCACTGAGGGAGTTAAGCATTCGCGAACGTAAGATGATGTCGCATGAGGGTGGTTTGGCAAGGGCATACAGCATCATGTCATTTCATTCTCGCACTTAATAAGAGTAGTTAGAATTGTTTGATGTTGTACTGATCATTACTGCTTGATTGAATTGATAACATGTTAACTTATGCTTTATTGTTCCACTGAGTTGATCACTCACTCCCACGTTACGGGACGGTGTTTGCAACACCAACCAAGATTTGTTGAGTTTCAGGTGTTGGCGATGCTTATGAAGCAGAGCCGAACTACTACTATGATGTTGAGGAGGAGTTCTCCTACACGTAATCTCTGACAGGTCTATGAAGACCTGGTATTGTATTGACGGGGCTACGGTACTTGGGATAGGAGACATTACACTTCCTCACATTTGGTATATTTTAGAACTGTATTTGAAATTATTTAACCTGGTATTGTATTGACGGGGCTACGGTACTTGGGATAGGAGACATTACACTTCCTCACATTTGGTATATTTTAGAACCGTATTTGAAATTATTTAACCTGGTAATGTTATCACACTCTGGAGACTCTTCATAGTTTATATATTTTATCTATCTATCACAGTCTTCCGCTTGCAAATTTAACTGTCTCTGGAGTATGATATGCTGCTTTGGCTTAATCTCACTCATGTTCAATGCACGAATACAGTCAACATTCAAACATCATTCATTTTGTTGCATAAGTGATGTTCTGGAACTCGGGAGTGGAGTTTATGCTCGACCCCGATTTTCAGGGCGTTACAAGAAAAGAGAGAGAAAAGTGTGGGAGAAGTGGGGGAATCTCCCTGCCACTTTATCCTGCCACTACACAAGCTACACTGCTCCGTTCCAATCGCTTTCCCAACGATTCCAGCTCCATTTCTAGGTAAGAAACCCTAACCCTAATATGATTTGGGGCTTGGGTGGTTGTAGGTTATGAAATAGCTAACCTATTTTGTTCTATAGGTTTCCAAACTGCCGTAGATGAAAGCTTAGCAAACTTATCGACTTCGTTACGATTCTACGACAAAAGGTGCGGACTTTAGGTGTATAGGTTATGGTTTTCAATGCTTTCAATGTCAGATAATGATAGATTCATGATCTGCATGCAATTGCACAAGTACAAAGTGCTGTCGATTTTCCGTTTCTATTAAAGATGAAAAATATGGAATTCCACATACTCTAGGTATTTGTAGAAAGTACCGTATATGTATAAATTTTGGAAATGTGTTTGACATGATTAATTGTTATATGAATATATTATATGTGGATAAATTACTTGTTTGGCGAAAGGACTCGCCCTAACACATGTTTTGCTTATATACACTATGTATATTGAAATTGTGTATTCTAGAAAGTACAGTATACGTATAAATTTTGGAGATGTGTTTGCCATGATTATTTGCTGTATGAATATACTACATATGGATAAAATACTTGCTTGGCGAAAGGTTAGCCCTAATACATGTTTTGCTAACATACATCATGTATGTTGAAATAGTGTATGCTAAGTGTTTGTGAAATGACTGAATGAGTATAGAATTCTCATTCGTGCTCGCCATGACTAATTGTCATGGATATATGATTGTTGTAATGGCGATACCCCTTTGACGAAAGGATTTCCCCTGAATCAAGCCACGGCCACTATACGCTATATATGTTGAAATGTGTAGCCTAAGTGTTTGTGAAAATGTTCAAATGAATATGGAACTTGGATTCCTACTTTCCATGACTATCCGTCGTGGATGTACACGTGTTATGATTGGGGCAACTCCCTAGTGAAAGGATTTGGCCTAACACTTATGTGAAAAACATATGTCATGCATGTTGATGTATGTAGTCTAAGTGTTGTTGAAATGTTTGAATGAGTAGTAGTTAGTAAATCATAATATATAAGGGTGTTGAGATATGATTCTCAACTCCTTTAACTATGTGTATGATTTCCTTATATAGCTGTGTGATTAGGAATTGAATATGTACAAACTCATGCTTGTGTTGTGCTTCATAACATGCTCAACTGATTGTATGATTTTATCTATGTAATGCATATGCTTAAATTCATGTTTACATTGTATGATCCGTCATGGGTGATGGGGGAGTGGAGCAACGAGTGCGTGCAACAGCCCTGGCAGCTCTAAACGGATAATACTAGAATTTGATTGTATGATTTGAATCTTGATCCATTACTGCTTTATCTATCTGCAATTGATTGTGTTTGGGCTATGATTATAGTCCAGATAATCAGTACCAAAATTGAATTCGTGGCTGAGTTTCATTTCCGCGTGAGATGTGTTCGACGAACCCGAGTCGTACTTCGGTTAGCGATAGTGGTTGGCCACACGAAGTGCTTATGCGCTTCATATCGTTCAACATGTTGTGCGCTCGAGCTAGCCGAGCTCGTCAAGTACCCGATCTGTCTAATGTATATTCACCATGTTTGGACGCTACTGCTTGAACCTAGGGTACCAAACTTACCAGTGAAATCCCTTTTAACCAAGGTACCTCGATCCGCTAAGACTCATGAGCCGGGCATGGTGGTATGGGATACCATGGTGTTGAGCTGTCGGCCTACGCTGGGGCCACGTGCCTCCCGTAGTGACCATGAGCAACCAGACTCGTGAGCCGATTATGGTGGTATGGGACACTATATTCGAGCTGTCGACACCTACGGCGAGAGCCGAATACGATGAGACCTATATTCGTGCTGACGGGCGACGAGTCCTCTGTAGTGTCTTCGAGTATACTCTAAGGTCTGTAATTGGCGACGAGCCCTTCACAGCAACTAGAACATGAGTTAAGCTGAGTACGGTGAGATCTGTATTCGAGCTGACGGCCAGCGATTGAGCCGAGTACGGTGAGACCTGTATTCAAGCTGACGGCCAGCAATTAAGCCGCATACGGTGAGATCTGTTCCGTGCTGACGGGTGACGAGCCCTTTGTGATGCCTTCGCTACGCCTCTCAAACCATAATATCGTATGAGATTAGCTAGGACTGACGACCCTAGAATGGATCATGTTTGGGAATGATATAAGGGGTACCTTAGTTTCTCAATATTGCTGTTTGAAATGGACTAATAATTACTTAGTAATCATGCTCATCATCGCACTGCATGTGCCTAGTAGATGTGGAGCACTGAGGGATGAACGCATTCGCGAACGTAAGATGGTGTCGCATGAGGGTGGTTTGGCAAGGGCATACATCATGTCATTTCATACTTGCATTAAATAAGAGTAGTTAGAATTGTTTTATTGTACTACTTTATCATTACTGCTTGACTGAATTGATAACATGTTAACCTATGCTTTATTGTTCCACTGAGTTGATCACTCACTCCCATGTTACGGGATAGTGTTTTTTTAAACACCACCAGACCCTGTTGTAGCTGCAGGTGTTGGCGATGCTTGTGAGGCGGAGCCAGACCTCTGCGACGATGAGGACACTTTCTTACATATGTTACTTTCTGGCGGCTTCATGTGAGCCGTGCCTTGATCGACGGGGCTATGGTACTTGGGATAGAAGACATTACACTTACACATTTGTATATTTTAGAAATGTACTTGAAATTTATTAACCTGGTATTGTTATCACACTCTAGAGACTCATCACAGTTTTTATATATTTATATATCTATCACAGTCTTCCGCTTGCAATTTAACTGTCTCTGGAGTATGATATGCTGTTTTGGCTTAATCTCACTCATGTTCAATACACAAATGCAGACAACATTAATCATCATTATCTATGTTGCATAAGTGATGTTCTGGAACTCGGGTGTTGAGTTATGCTCGACCCCCGATTTTTCGGGATGTTACAGTACAGTCCCACCATGTGTTGTTGTGCTCCATCCATACCGTCCACTTGTGCGGCCCATCTAGATGTATGTATTTTGTATCCACACCGTCCATAATGTTGGGATAGTGCTGGACAATGTTTAGATGGCGCCAATGTACATGGATAATGTTTGGATAGTGCTGATCATCGTACGTGGGCCATGGGTGTAGTGATACACATATTATACCTACAACTATTGAAATGATTTTGGTGTGGCCCATATAATGAGGCCCACCTTGATATATTTATGACCATTCATGTGGTGTATTTGAGGGCCCATGAATATGGCCCACCTATTATGTATATATGGCCTTTGTCGAGGCCAATATGATGTTTTACGATCCACCTTGATATATTTGTGGCCCATCCTGGAGGCCCGCCTTGATGTATTAGTGCGACCCATTGTGACGTATGTGGCCCATCATGATGTGTTTGGCCCATGTGCGGACCACCTGCTTGTCTTGTTAGGTCCATGAGATGTGGCCCATTGTGATATATCCGAGGCCCATTAGTGCGGCCCATTGGTGCAACCCACTTGATGTGTACGAGGCCCATTAGTGCGGCCCATGATACAAGGCCCATTGTGACATGTATTGGGCCCATGACGCGTGGCCCATTTAATGTGTTCAAGGCTCAGATACGTGGCCCATTTAATGCGTATAAGACCCATGTGTAGGGCCCACATGTTATGTATTTGAAGCCCATGAGCAGGGCCCACCTGAAGTGTATATATGAGGCCCATTGATGTGGCCTACTTATTGTATTTGAGGCCCACGGGTTGCGACCCATTATGATGTACTAGGGCCTATGGGTCATGGCCCATTGAGATGTATACTCAGCCCATACGACGTGACCCATTGAGATGTGTTTCCGACCCATTTAGTTAGGCCATTATGATATATTCCTGCTCATATGATGAGGCCCATTGAGATGTATTTCCGGCCCATGTGATGCGGCCCATAGCGATGTGCATTAGGCCCATGTGATGCGACCCACTTGATTTACGAGACCATTGTGTGAGGCCATGGGCCCACTATATGTTTGGCCCTATGTGGGCCACTCGTTGGAAGCAATGTTGGTTAGATGTCCACATTGTTGGGCAATGACAGTTAGATATCCACATTGTTGGGCAATGATGGCTAGATGTCCACATTGTGACCTTCCCTTAGGCCTTAATCGGCCGATTGTCGATTATCGATTGAGGCTTTGTCGTGGCCGATTGCCGATTATGGATGGAGGCCGATTACCAATTCTGATTTGTCGTGGCCGATTGTCAATTATTGATCGAGGTTTTGTCGTGTCCGATTGCTGATTATCGATCGAGGCCGATTACCGATTCTGATTTGTCATGGCCGATTGCCGATTCCGCTTGTCGGGGCCCAATGTGATATATGCAATCCATATTTGAGGCCCGACATGATTGTATTTAACCCGTGTGTATAAGCTCAATGTGATGTATATGAGGCCTAGGTGTTGAGGCCCATTATGATGCATTTGAGGGCCAGGCGAAGGAGCCCACTATGACGTATGTTAGGCCCATCGTGATGTGTATTAAGCTCTTGAGTAAGGCCCATGGTGTTGACCGTGGTGTGAGGCCATGGGTCCATTATGTTAGGCTCTTTGTGGGTCATTCCTTGGGGGACAATGTTGGTTAAATGTCCACATTGTTGAGGTCGATTGTCGATGCCGGATTATTGATACCGATTATGAGTATGTGACTGCATAACATCATGATTCATGCCCATACGCATCATCTGCATGAGATGTGGTTGACCATTACATATGTCATTGGGCAGACTATTATGAGACTCCTTGATAGGCAGAGATTGTCTCACATGAGCGCACAGTATGCGCGGGATTGATGCATGACTGGATTGTATGACTCATGCATCTTGCATGATGATTATTGTACGCCCTAGCGACATCGGGGCCGTAGCCTCCACAGGCATGTCGTGGATGGCCAGATGGGACACCGGAAATGTTTGGTTCTAGCATACGGGCGCCATAGATGTCCCTGGGTGAAAATCTCTAAACCTCCGGGCCAAGAGATGCCCCAACGTCGAGACCGAGTGGATATATATGAGCGCATGAGGGCTGTATACCAGTAGGCTGTGTCTCCCACTATGTCATGGTCGGTTGGGAGGGGGTGTGACCTTATGAAAAGGCCTAGCTATATGTCCTAGAGGGGGGTGAATAGGACTATGCCAAATAAAACTTATAAAAGCGAAATTAAAAAGAATATGATAGCCAAAATAAATCACAATGCAGGAAAGTAAAACAACTTCAAAATTCAGATCTTGAGAGGTTGATACAAATGTTGTTCTAAGGACAACGTTACACCAAAAACCAGAGTTTATAGTAGGACAACCTTATTTCTAGAAAGATCTTTGTATCAAATCTCAAACCAAAGAGGAATACAGAAATAAACACAAACTGAACTGAAATAAATTGTAATCACAAATGTATTGTTCTAGGGACGGCCATACACCATAAAAAATGGCAGGGCAACCTTGCTGAACAACTTTAAAGGAAATTGAATATCAAGCTGATAAAGGAATAGCAGAAAATAAATTCTAAACTATTACAAAATTCCCACAATGCTTGAATTAAATGATTACAACATTCACCACCATACATACATCCCACAAATAAATAATTAAAGATCAGAAGTATAAATCATTCAACCACAACACAAGGGATTATAGTCGTTCACCTGTGTGTTCACACTATTAAACAACAACACACAGAATGCTACTACACTCCTAATATCCTCACACAGGGGATATTAGCGTTCACTAACAAAAGGTTTTCACAGGTTCACCGAAACCTTTACAATTGTGTCTTATCTGTGGGCTTACACAATAAAAAAAAAAACCCCACTTCTGAGTTTTCCTGGCTCTCCTCAGATAACCAATACAACAAGATTTTCTGGCAAATCTTGAAAGAAACCAAAACAGAAAGGAATTTACAATTAAATGTAAAATACCTGATTATCTCCTTTGTGTAGCAGCCCGGTAGAACCAAGTCAGAGTAGATGATTGAATGTCCAAGTTCAATGTCCAGTACTCAATTACAATGGTTCTAGTTCTAATAGATTTTAATTAAACCAAATAGGGCTTCCCTTAATTGATTTTGATTCCAAAGAAAGGGAATAACAATTCCTCTTATCAAATTAGATTGGAATAGCAGAAACAAAATCAATTAAATAAACCTAAAGAAAGAGAATATTAATAAGCACATTTAGCTTAGATGGAGCACAGATTATCCCTCAGAAGTTTGACGAAGATGGGCTTGAATGGATTAATTAATTCCGTTGATTCTTCTGATATTTGTGTTCTATTTATAGGTGAGCAGATCGCGTCTTCGACTGGTCTAGGGAGCTCTTCGACTCGTCGAAGAATTAACAGATATTTGAAAAAATTGGGCGCGATAAGCCTTGACCGTTTTACGATTGGTCGAAGGTCTCCTTCGACTGGTCGTAGGTCACCTTCGACTGGTCGAAGAACCTGAATTCATCACTGGACTTTGAGTCGAAGACTTTCGACTGGTCAAAGATGCAGTCGAACTGTTCCTTCGACTGGTCGAACAAATTCCTGGACTAGTCGAAGCCTAACAGAAATATCCGAATTTTGTAACAAACTCATGACTGATCGAGGAATTTCTTAGACTGGTCGAAGCAAAGCTAAGACTAGTCAAAGAAAACCTAGGACTAGTCGAAGAACAGACCAAACTCACGTAAATTAAACATCTGACTTATGTATCCAAAATGGCCTACTCCTAAGGTCAACCTAAGGTCAGTCAAACCTCAAACATGAAGTAAAGACATTGAAACATTAGGAACAAGTGAGCTTGAAGTTTAAGCTTGAAGTCTTGATGTAGTTCAATCTTGAAATCTTGATGTAGCTCAACCTTGAAGTGTCTTGAGTTCTTTACGAACTACCTTGTACTCTTCTTGAAGTCTTGCATTCTTGAGTCATGTCTGTGAGCAGTTCTTACAGTCAAGGTGATCTTTGTACTTGTGAGCTTTGCTTGTTGTGAGCTTTGCTTGTTCATGAATGTTGATCTTTAGAGAGCTTCACTTATGCAAGTTATATAACAGTGATTTTGGCACCACAAATTTGACAACAGACAGGGATATAAACTATA
>JAJHSJ010000002.1:68345296-68441155 GCA_021015155.1 Magnolia officinalis
AATAGTAAAACGGCTTATGAAATGTGGTTTAATAAGAAGCCTACTGTCAAATACTTTTGGGTTTTGGCAGCAAGTGCTACATTTTCGTGACCGAAAAAATCTGAGTAAGTTTGACACCAAAAGTGATAAACGGGTATTTTTAGGGTATGCTCTGAATAGTCGAGCATATCAGGTTCTTAATAAGAGAATCGGTGCAATTCAATAATCTATTAATGTGGTCATTGACGATCACTTGAATACACGTGTCTCAAGTATAGAAAATGATGAAGTATTTCCAATTGATAAACTAGATACTTCATCAAGTCATCAGAACATTGAACTGAGGACTATTAAAGATCATCCAACTAATCAGATTCTTGGAAACCCTCTCACTGGTGTGCGCACTCGTAAACAACTAGAAGATATGTGTAACTACATGTGCTTTACATCTCAGATAGAACCGGCTAACGTAAAAGAAGCTCTTACTGACGAAAATTGGATTATTGCGATGCAAGAAGAGCTTAATCAATTTGTTGAAAATGATGTTTGGTACTTAGTTCCAAGACCTAATGATAAACACATTATTGGAACAAAGTGGATTTTCAAAAATAAGTATGATGAACTTGGTAATATTATTAGAAATAAGGCTAGGTTGGTTGTACAAGGGTACACTCAAATTGAAGGCATCGATTATGATGAGACCTTTGCCCCAGTAGCTCGTTGTGAATCAATTAGACTGTTTATATCAATTGCATGCTTTAGAAAGTTTAAAATATACTAAATGGATGTAAAGAATGCTTTCTAAAACGGTGATTTGTATGAAGAAGTGTATGTTGAACAACTAACGGGTTTTGAAGACCCTAAGAATACTGATCATGTCTATTGTATAAAAAAGGCTCTCTACGGTTTGAACAAGCTCCCAAGGCATGGTACGAGAAGTTGACTAAGTTTCTACTAAGTCATAACTTTATAATGGGAAGTGTTAATAAGACATTGTTTGTAAAGAAACATAATGATCACATTTTAATAGTACAAATTTATGTTGATGATATAATTTATGTATCTACCTATGCTAACATGACTATTGAGTTTGCAGATCTTATGAAATCAAAGTTCAAAATGAGCATGGTTGGGGAATTGAATTATTTTCTAGGGTTGCAAGTAAAACTGCAACCTGATGGTTTCTTTATCTCTCAAACTAAATATGCTCTGAACTTAGTTAAGAAGTTCAGATTTGAGAATGAGAGAAATTTTGATACTCCTATGAGTACTACCTTAAAACTCTCAAAGGACTCTATAAGTAAGAGTGCGGATCCTAAATTGTATCGCTGTATGATAGGTAGTTTGTTGTATTTAACTGTAAGCCGACCTGATATTGCATTTAGTGTAGGAATTTGTGCTAGATATCAATTTGACCCTAAAGAGTCACATTTAACCACTGTTAAGCACATTTTGCGATATGTCGCAAGTTCAACAAATCTAGGTCTTTGGTATCCACATGATACTAATATGCAATTAGCGGGTTACACTGATGCTGATTGGGCTAGTAACATTGATGATAGGAAATCAACCAGTGGTGGTTGTTTCTATGTCGGGAACTATTTAGCTTCTTGGTTAGTAAGAAACAAAGTTCCGTATCGCTCTCGACTGCAGAGGCTGAATACATTGCAGCAGGAAATGCATGTACTCAGCTTGTGTGAATAAAAATAGTGTTAAGCGATTACGGAATTGCGCAAGATACTATGGTTTTATATTGTGATAATTCAAGCGCAATTAATATCTTTAAAAATCCAATTCAGCATTCACGAACCAAGCATATTGACATTAGATATCACTACATTCGTGAATTAGTGGAAGACAAGACTATTTCTTTAGAATATATACCAACCGAGACTCAACTTGCTGACATATTCACAAAACTTCTTGATAAAAGCAGGTTTTCTAAATTAAAATTTGATCTTGGAGTGTGCAATTTGAATTGATTATTCATGCATTTCTGTATCATAATGTATATATTTGTTATTTTATATATTTAACGTTTCAAATTATATGAAAAATGCATATTTTGGGCTGTACACGACCAGTCGAGTGCATACTCAACCAATCGTGGCACGACCGGTCGAGCATGAACTCAACCAGTCGTGTAGCGCGGGTTTGTGCTTTATTTAAGGGGAATATCCCTTTTTCTTCATTTTGGTTTTCTTCTCCAACGGGTCCTAGGTCGACTGGTCGAACCCATCTCCTAGTTCTTCAAGTTTAGTGCTTTATTTACATATTCCTTGTAGATTCAAGTTCTTATCTGACATCTAATCTCTCGTCTAATGGACATACCTGTCAATGATGAAGGTATTCTCATTAGCACTTTAGTGGATAAATCGTTTGAATCTGAAAAGTGTATGCTTACTAGAGCTTTATGCAATATAAGTGCGGATTAAAATCCTAATGGAAATGCGCTTGCCTCAAAGTATTTGTTACCCAAATACAGAGTCCTTCACGGGATTTTTATTTCAAATGTTTATCGCCGTTGTGGTAACAAAACCGAACTCACTACTTTCATGGTTCAGATTCTTCATTCCATTATTTCTGGAACCAATGTATGCCTTCCTTCTTTAATCTGTCATTGTATCATTCAATTTCATCTCCATCCACGACACAGTGACATTCCTTTCGCGTATCTTATGGCTATGTTAGCCACCCATATTTTAGTGACTATGCCTGTTGAGGAAGCTCCCATTCAACACCTTATCTTCAACAACTCCAATATAAACAAAATGAATTTGAGGTTGGCCGCAGGCCAAGTCAATGTGGGTGTTGGTGGAGCTGATGCAGTGAATGAAGAGGAATGTGATTTACCACCAGATGACATTAACATGGATGATATTTTTGATGAGATCGAATCCGATTCGGCAGATGATCCTAATTATTAGCCGTCTGATTTTGATACGCGTTTGCGCTCATTTGAGGAGAAGGTAGAAAACATGAATGTGTCCCATGATTTACAATTTAAATATATGCGCAAATATCTGAGGCGCATTAACAAGGGACTTCATCAGATTGATCCTTCCATACCTGCTCCTTCGTCGGGTTCTGATTAGTTTTTACTTATCTTAGTTTGTAATAACTTTAATGATACTTGGCTTCTTTTTTTTTTTATCTATGGGGTTAAACTTGGTTAACTTGGTTTAATTTGGTTGAATTAGATTATGCTTGAACAATGCTTATATTGACTATCTTGTTTATTTATTCCTCATTACTCTTCTTATTCTTCCTTTCTTTATCTACTTCATTTTCCTTTATTGGTTTCTTCCTTTGTCCTCTTGTGACAAAAAGGGGGAGAATTTTATCATGTTGCTTGTGTGGATTGGCATGTGGTGGATTGTGGATCATTGTGTGGATGGATTGTAGATAGGTAGCCATCATCCATTATTTGAAAGGGAGAGTAAGTAGGGGGGAGTATAGTTGGAGGAATTGATGTGATGTAATTTGTTTTGACCTGTTTATAACTGGTGCATGATTCTTTGTGCGTATAATGCTTAGTTATTATGAAGTGTGTTTTGTCACAAATTTGATAAAGGGAGAGATTGTAAGTGTTATGGTTTCTAGCTCCTATAATTGTCAAATTTTGTAGTAAGGAAAAGAAGACTCAATGTTCATATGTCACTAACAAGGTTTGGATGACCCTAGATTAATCTTAAGGGTAGGCCATTTTGAATACATAATTCAATTGGTTCATTTTATAAGTGCTTAGTCTATTTTTCGACTAGTCCTAGGCTATGTTCGACTAGTCCTAAGCACTAGGTCGACCAGTCCAAGAATTCCTTGACCAATCCTAAGTTTGTTACTGATTTTTGAGAAGTTTTATTAAAGTCTCGACGAGTCCTGGAGACTGCTTGACTTGTATTCAACTAGTCCTACAGGATCAACTCAAAGTCCAGCAACTAAATTGAGTCCCGCACGACCAGTCGTGGACAGGACTCGACCGGTCGTGAAGGCCGCTCAACCAGTCGAGCAGGTCTTTTGACCAGTCGTGGAATGGTCTAATCTTATCGTGCTCGAAATTTCAAAAATCTATTGGTCCTACGACCAGTCGTGGCGACCTCAAGACCAGTCATGACTACAATTTCTATACTTATAAATAGAGCAAAAATTTCAGAGTTTGGTATTCAATTCAAGCTAAATCAATACGCCACTCTGAGATATAAGTTAGTCATTATTTTAAGATATATTGTGCTCATTTAATATTCTCTTTAATTAGCTTTCTTTGTATTTGATTTTGAATTCTGCATTCCAATTTTATTTGAAAGAGGGATTGTTATATTCCCATTTCTTGGAATCAAAATCAAATCAAGCTAGCCCAAGGCGATTTAATTTAAAATCAATTTAACCTAGAACCATTTCACAAGTGAGTGTGAACATTGAACTTCTACTCCGATTTGGTTCTTCCAAGCTGCATCTAAAGGAGAATATCAAGGTATTTTACATTATTGTAAATTCTTTCTTTTGGTTTCATTGAGATTATGCCAGAAAAATCTCTTTATTTTTGGTTGTCTGAGGTGATTCAGAAAACTCAGAGTGTGGGGTTTTTTGAATTGTGTAAGCCCACTTAAAAGACACAGTTGTGAGGGTTTTAGGTGAACCTTTAAAAACCTATTTTCATAGTGAACGTTAATATCCATTGTGTGAGGATATTAGGAGTGGATAGTTGTGTGGCTGTTGTTTAACAGTTGGTGTACACACAAACGAACCACTATAATTTCTAGTCTTGTGGTTGATTGTTTATTTTATTTTGTGAATGTTGTAATTTCCCTTTTTGCATTTGTGGAGAATGTTGTAATTTCTTTTATGCAAGTGTGGGAATGTTGTAATAGCTTAGATTTCTTTCTTTGCTATTTATTTCTTTATTCCTCTATATCAGTTTGAGTTTTTGATACACAGACCGTTCTAGTAAGGTTGTCCTGCCATAAACCCTTGGTTTTTGGTGTAAGGTTGTGCTTAAAACAACATCTGTATCAACCTCTCAATACTCGTACATTTGAGGTTGTCTTTAATTTCAGCATTGTGAGATTGTTTATTGCTATCAGTATTTAATTTATTTAAATTTCGCTGTTAATTTTTTAATTTGGCATAGTCCTATTCACCCCCCCTCCCCCTCTAGGACTTAATAGCTCGGCCTTTTCAAATGGCAATTTGTGGAAGTACAGGCAAGTGTATTTGTCATTTTACTTTTTACCGGCTCATGCTTTTGCAGCCTGGGGTGGTATGTTTGTCTTATCTGCTGGTTTGGCTACACAATTACATCTTATTCTGTTAATTGGATTTTATTGGGGATAGGAGAACACATTTCAATCAGATGTGGTTCATTTTTTGTTCTTTAATAGCAGCATGTCTCATGTTTTCTAAGAAACAGGATCTGCATAAATGGTTCCAAATGTCATTGACTTCACAAACCATAGTTAAAAAAAGGATCTCATCCAATGTGTATCTTTGCTATATAAATATCTCTCATGTTACTAGAGCTGAGGCTGTGTGTGTTGGTTTGTGCAGGGGCCATACTATTGTGGTGCCGAAGTTGATAAGGCATTTGGACGAGACATTGATGATTCTTGCTACAAAGCATGCCTTTATGCTGGAATTAACATTAGTGGGATTAATGGAGAAGTTATGCCTGGCCAGTAGTAATCTGTTGCTTGTATTCTCTCTTTTGGTTTAACTTAAATTCTGATGCAGTCCATGTGAGCCCCACTTATCTTACAGTCAGCGATCTATTGTATTCTAAATTATTTATTTAGAAATGTGAATTTAGGATGCATTGTATGATTTGATTGCTATTTGTAATATGAATGCATCATTTTCTTTTCTAATTGCATTTTATGTACTATTCCTATCAACATTAATTGTATTAGCTTAGATGGGTTGATCAATTACAATGGGTTCTTGCAATGGTAACAGACACCATTGTTATAATTTTTTTTAAAAGTAGCTACGGATATTAGTCGTAGCTCTTGTTCTGAAAACCTTAGCTTTTTCTAACTCAGCATATTGCAAGGATTTCATTATACTTTTAGCTACAGATATTATCCACTAGTGTATGTACATTTCACTACAGAAAGTTTAACTACGGATTATATCTGTAGCTATTGATTATATTGCTACGGATTTAATCGTAGCTATAGCTTTTGACCTTTAGCTACAACACCAATTGCTACGGTCGTGCTACGAACTATAACTGTAGCAATAGGTCTTTAGCTACGGTTTTTATCCGTAGCCTTCGCCCTTTTTCTGGTAGTGCTTCAGAACTGGATCCTCTTGAGGCTTCCCTTGATTTTGAAATTGATAAAGACTCCTTGAGAGTAGCAGTTTTTCCATTCCTCCAACTGAAGTTGGGATGATTTCTCCAACTAGGATTGTATGTATTGGAAGTGGGTCCATTGAAAGGTCTTTGGTAATTATTCACTGCATTAGATTGGTCATTCAGTACCTCTTGAAACACAGGTATTGTTGGGCAATTTCAGTTATGTGAATGTTGCAAGCACAAATACCGCAAAACAATTTCCTTAGCCTTATCCTTCTTTAGTTCCATGGTCTTGAATTTCCTTATGAGATTAACCACTTTAGCATTGATATCATCATCCTCTTTCAGAAGGTATATTCCGCCCCTCTCCTTTGATTGAGTGGGCGTAGAGGTGGTGCTCGATTTTGGGGAGACGTCCCATGATTGTATGCTTTCAGCAAGTCTGTCCAAATAATCTCACACATCATCGACATTTTTGTTCATGAATTCCCCATTACACATTGTCTCGACCAATTGGCGCATGGAGGATGTCAGTCCATCATAGAAAAGGTGTGTAATGCGCCACGTTTCAAAATCGTGTTGTGTGCATGAACTGACAAGATTCTTGAACCGCTCCCAACATTGGAAGAATGTTTCATCTTCCTTTTGGGCAAAGTTCATGATTGACTTTCTGAGGGTATTCGTTTTACGGTGTGGGAAACTTTTCTTTATGAACTCCCTTGTCATATCCTTCCATCTACCAATAGATTGAGGACGTAGTGAATGCAACCACGTCTTACCTTTCTCTTTCACAGAAAAAGGGAAAGAAATTTCAGCCTGACCGTGTCATCGGACATGTTGGAAAATATAAGTGGCTATGATCTCATCAAACTCTTTCAAGTGTAAATATGGATTTTCAAATTCAAGTCCATGAAATTTTGGAAGGTGTTGGATCACCCCTTGCTTGATATCCATATGTCCCATATTTTCTGGAAAAACCATGCGTGAGGGCGTGCTCACCCTCCCTGGTTGTAAATAATCTCGTAAAGTACGAGGCGGGGTGCTTGATGCACCTCATTCTCATCCTGAATTTTCTCAACCGTAGGTTAAGGTGGATTGGAGGTTGATTGAACAGTTGATTGGCAGTCATAGCTTCAATTAACTCTGTTGATATCAAGTGGTGCCTAATCCTGTGATGGATAGATAACCTCTCAACCAATCCTCCTTCACTCATGAGACGTCAAGTGTTATCATGGACCCACTTGGGCATGAAACACTCTCAGCCCTCAATTTTAGAATCTAACCTTAACCTAAAAAGAAATATGGAAATAAAATTCTAGAAATAGAAAGAGAGAGAATTAGAAAGAAGTTACCAAATTAGAAGTTTCTATATTGGGATCCTGCAAAAGAAAAGGAAAGTAAGTCAGTTTTTAAAAACAGAAAAAGGAAAGTAAACTAGTTTTAAAAACAAATTAAGAAAGTTTCTATCCTAGAATTAGAAAGAAATTAGTATTTCTAAAAACATAAAAGAAAAGTTTCTAAAACTAAAAATAGAAAGTAGAAAAAACTCTAATCTTAAACTAATTCCAAAACTAGTTAATCTCATAAAAACAAAACCATTAATCCCCGACAACAGTGCCAAAAACTTGTTCATAACCCCAAGTGTAAGGTCGCGATGTAGTAACAATCTCGGTGAGACCGAGGTCGAATTCATAGGGACTAATCTCGTGAGTATTCTGAGAGCAACTAGAAGTAGAACTAGAAAAAGATGTGAATCTAAATCTGAAATAAAAGGAAGTAATTATGAGAGATTTAATTAGAAACTTAAGAAATTCAAAGGCGGGAACTAGGGTTTCCAAGGATCCACTTGTAGCAATCAGGGTGATACTATGCTTGATTCAAGGACACAACTGGAATTGGAGTCCTATCTTATCCAGTTGGAAGATATAATAATAAAACCAGATCTGAACTTTCTTTGACCTAATTCTCAATGAATGAGAGTTGTGAAGATTGGAAGTGATTCCATCACTTAGCCATGCCCTGGAGACAAAGGTAAACAACAGGATATACCAATTCCACAAACATAGGAGAATTATGAAGATTAGAAGGGATTCCATCATCGAACCATGCGCAAGAGACAATGGTGAACAACAGGATTTTCCTAATTTCATAATCTCAACCATGAAAAGAAGATACTCAAAGCTATTACAGATCTACTGTAATTTAAGTCATAATAAACCATTTAAAACTGAAAGTATTCTTTAATATCAAACTAGAATCAAAGTAAGTTCATTATAAACATGAATCAAAGCAATAGTAAAATCCCATCACGCTACAAGCTTCACCTCTTAGCCCTAGCTAAGAGGTTTAGCCAACTATGGACATGATTGGATCTAAAACCCTACAAGAAAGCGTGAAAAACTAAGGAAGAAAGAAGAAAATTGCTTGGCGATGGCTCTCCACCCTTGTGCTTTGCTCCTCTAAACCCTAGATGATGCCCAGGGATGCCATGGGGACTCCTATTTATAGTTGTGCAACACCGCCTTTTGAATCGACTTGAAAAAATCTAGAAACCGCCTCAAATTCATGCAGTTTCAATTCTATTGAAGGGTCTTCGATATGTCCTTCGATTGTATTAAACAGTCTTCAAGATCGGTCCAGAACTGTCTAGGGAGTTTGGCCTGAAATCCTAAAATTCTTGACTCTATCGAAGTGTCTTCGATATGTTCTTCAATACTATCTAACAGTCTTCGATAGAATTGAAGTCTATTCTGGCAGTTTTTCAGAATTAGACTTTTCTAGTCCCGAAAATGTTTTCAGGACAATTTTCAGTATTCCTTTTCTTCACTTCAATTATTCGATTCTCTTCCTTTATCACTTGGTTTCCTTGGATCTTTAGCATGTGAATTCTTCAATCTTAGTCTCCTAAGATCCATCCCTTGCCTTGTTGATCTTTGAGCATCAAATTCATGCTTTTAGCACCTTTTCCAATCCAAGCTCTTAAATTCACCTTGCAACACAAACATAAGTAAAATAGGACATTAAGTATTATCATGTTGATAAAACCAAGATATAAATGGGGCATAATATGCAATATTTGACCCTCAACAGTTCTATGGGCATACCGAACTACTTCTCGGACATCAACCGGAGAAACTCCCTTCTCGTTGGCCTTCAGTGTGGAAGTCGTGGTGCCAGCCGAAATAGGGCTCCCAACTGCACGCATCACCTCCTTTGATGAAGACAAAATTTCCTAATAAATGACTTTAGGTCTGGACCTACTTGAAGAAGAGAGGTGATGTGAACAACTGAAGATTAATGCCCATCATCAATGTGTTGCCCAATACTATAACTTCCAAGTCAAGGTGCGAAGATTTTGAGTGGAAGACCTGGTCCTTTGCGAGACTTTCCAAAACACTCAGGAACTGAACTTTGGAACATTGGGACCGAACTGGGAAGGACCTTATAAGATTAACTACATGTCGCGACCGCTGACTAGGGGCTTACCAACTTGAGGATATGGATGAACAACCCTTACCCCACCCATGGAATGTCGAGCATGTAAAGATCTACTACTCATGAGGACCCAAGAAGTCCTCTAACCATAAGCGCATCGGCTGACTGATCTACTCGACTAGAGCAACCTCCCTTCTTTAAAAAAAAATAAGTGTTCAGAAAGCTACTGTTTTATATATGTTATTCTGATGAATTCTACAATAAAGAACTTCCCCAGGTCAAGGGAAGAGAATTTCTTTTTATTCTTTTCGACTATCTAAATTACGCGATCAACTATGGGGACTTCCCTTAGTACAAGGGGATAAAGTCCTCTTACCAACTGCTCGATTCACAACTAAGTGATCGATATATTAATCCTTCCCTACCATGAATTCTACAAGGAAAGAACTTCCCGAGGTTAGGGGATGGAAATCTCTTTCAAAATCCAAATATCCGAGCTATACAATTGACCACGGGGACTTTCCTTTGTTTTGACAAGATGTAAAAGCATTTCAGTTGGAATATTTATATTTAACAATAATAAAGGAAAGGTGGAAGAACATTCATCATCATGTATTTCATTGATTTCAGGTTCAATTTACATCCTCATGTTTCCCTTGATTCTAAAACAAAGTAAATTGTGTCAATGTAATAAAGAAAGGAAAAACGGTTCTATATCAATTTCAACAACATTTTAGTTCGGAAGATGTCTGTTGTAGTGACAAAGATTTGTGTGGGCTCGAGATCCCTTGTTCCACACCAATATATGTAAACAGGAGAACAAGTCGCGGGCGCATTTAAAAAGATCGCGTAACAAGTAGCCTATCGAAAGCCTTATTGTGTTAGCATGGGGACACATTGCTCGCATGTAAGAAGCCTATTGCGCACATGTGGGGAGCCTATTGTGTGCATGTGGGATATGACTTTGTTGCGCAGGCATGCAATAGGTCAGATACCTGCGTCACTATGACTCCTAAAACTCCTGAGCACTTCTCTAACTCCTCTAATGATGGAAATGAGGGGAAGGGGTATTTATAGGGATTCACGTGTGTGAAGACCCATTCCTACACAACAGAACCCCTGTGCATGGGCGCGCAACCGGTTTAGGTGCACAATCAGTCTGGAGCGCAACAGAGTGGACTGCTTTGGAGACTGGGGCACACAATAGGGGAAGTAGCTTGGAGACTGGGGCGTGCAACAAGGAGAGTTGCTTGGAGACTAGGGCGCATAACAGGGGGAGTAGCTTGGAGACTGGGGCACGCAACTAGGGGAGTATCTTGGAGACTGGGTCACGCAACAAAGAGAGTAGCTTGGAAGATTAAGCATTTTTGTGTTCCAACACCCTCAATCTAAGGGAAAAAAGTCCTTCTTAGTGCTCAGCCTACTACTACGACCATTATTTCGAGGTTAACCCGTTGATGTTGCCATACACGACCCACCACTACATGGTCGACCTATCTATGTTGTTCAGCCTACTCGCCCTACTACATCCGACCTACTAATCTATATCTAATCTACTAAAAGTATTCGAGAACATTGTGTACGATTACCATGGCAAAAAGTAATTCTTTCATTGACAAAAGAATCATTACAAAAGGGAGAGAACTAAAACTGTTTACAAGTGTATAAGGGGGTAACGAGGCTCAGTCATCTTGAGAGGGAGGCTACTCAGCTTCGACGACAATTGGGACCGGATCTTCTGGGGTTTCTGTTGAGTGTAAAATATTGGATATTTCTCCCTATTTATACCTTGGTTTTACAGACATGATAGTGTTTAATTGATCTAATTATGCATGTTTTCATGTGCGAGGTGATTTCAAGAGCTTAAGGTGAAATTGATGTCAAAAGGAAGATTTAAACTCAAAAGATTACTAAATGAAGATTTGCAGATTTGGAAGTTATTAATGAATAATTCACATGCCAAAGATCCAATGAAACCAAGTGAGGAATGAAGAGAATCGAAGGATTGAAGTGAAGAAAAAGAAAATGAATCCTGAAAATTATCCTAAAAAAACATGTTCCTGAAAAAACATATTTTGAAACTCCGAGTCTAAAAAAGGAAGTTTTGGAAGTCTATTTTGGGAAAATGCATAGAGTGCATAAATTTAAGGCAATTTCTAGATTTTTTTCTAACTCGGTGCGAAAGTTGGAGTTCCACAACTATAAATAAGACTCCCTAGGATGTTTCAAAGCATCTTCTAGGATTTGGAAAGGTCTCAATAAGCATAACACAAGGGTGGAGCAGCTGCTAAAGAGTTTTTCTTCTTCCCGAGTTTATTTTCATGCTTGTTTAAGAGATTTGGTTTCAATTATGTCTATGGTTGGCTAAACCTCTTATCTAGGGCTAAGAGGTGAAGGTTGTAGTGTGTTTGGATAATTATCTTATTTTGGTTCTTGTTCTTATTGAACCTAATTGATTTATAGTTTGATATTAAAGGAATATTTTCAGTTTTCTATGATTTATTATGACTCAAATTACAATAGATGTTGTGATAGCATTAGATATCTTCTTTTCCTGTTTTGAGATTGTGAGATTGGTAAATCCTGTTGTTCACCATTGTCTCTTGGGCATGGTAGGGTGATGGAATCCCTTTCAATCAACACAAGTCTCCTCCATTGAGAATTAGGTCAATGAAAAGTTCAAATTTGATTTAAATTGTATCTTCCAATTGGATAGGATAGGATTCCAATTCCAATTATGTACCTTAAATCAAGTAAGGTAACATCTTGATAGCTACAGGTGAATCTTTGGCACCCTAGTTCCCACCTTTAAATTCATAAGTGTTAATTAACATTATTCACCATTACTCTCAATTATTCAGATTTCATTTTAGATCTTTTTATAGTTCTAGATATAGTTATTTTCAGAATATGTACAAGTTTAGTTTTTGTGGATTCGACCTTGGTCTTACTGAGTTATTACTACATCGCAACCCTACACTTGGGGTTGTGAACAAGTTTTTGGCACCGTTGTCGAGGATTACGGCTACGTTTTTCTGGAATTAATTGGTTTTAGAATTAGGTTAAGATTAAGATTATTATTATTTTGCTATGTTTTTAGGTTAGGATTTTTTCTGAAAGTTTTTGTAGAAACCAACATCGTGTTCTATTTTGTAGGAACCTAATATAGCAACTCTTATTCGGTAATTTTGTTCCAACCCTCTCTCTTATCTTTTTTTTTTAGATCTCTTATTTGTTTTAGTTTTTTTAGTTTTCTTTTTTAGGTTTAATTATTTATTTACTTGAGGGCTAAGAGTGTTTCATGCCCAAGTGGGTTCGTGACAACAACCTCCGTCTTTTGAGTGAAGGAGGATTAGTTGAAGGGTTGCCTCTCCATCGCATGATTAGACACCACTTGAGATCCTCTCAGTTAGTTGAAGTGATGGTTGCAAATCAACCTCAACCTCAACCTCAACCACCAGTTGAGGAAGTTTAAGATGAAAACGAGATGCATAATGTACCCTTGCCTTGTATTCTACAAGATTATTTACAACCGGTGGGGGTGAGTACACCTTCCTACATGATATTTCCATTGAACCCAGGAACTGTGAATATTAAACCAGTGGTAATTCAACTCCTCCCTAAGTTTCATGGACTAGAATTTGAATGTCCATACTTGCATATGAAAGAATTTGATGAGATAATATCCATATTACACTTCCCAAACGTGTCTGAGGACAGAGTTAGACTGAAATTGTTTCCTTTCTCTTTGAAAGAAAAGGCTAAGTCATGGTTACATTCCTTAAGAACAAAGTCCATTAGCACATGGCCTGAGATGACAAGGGAGTTCCTTAAAAAGTTTTTTCCCTATTATAAAACAAATACCTTAAGGAAAGTAATCATGAATTTTGCATAAAAAGAGGATAAGACCTTCTTCCAATGTTGGGAGCGATTTAAGGACCTCATAAATTCATGTCCACAATATGGCTACGAGACATGGCGTATAACAAGCTTTTTCTATGAGGGATTGACCTCACCCATGCGATAATTTGTGGAGATGATGTGTAATGGAGAATTCATGAACAAGGAAGTCGATGATGCGTGGGATTATTTTGATGAACTTGCTGAAAACGTGCAATCATGGGATACCACTTTTAAGCCTACTTAATCAAAGGAAAGGAGAGGAATTTATGTTTTAAAAGGGGAAGATGATATAAATGCAAGAATGGCCAAACTCACAAGAAAAGTCTAGGCCATGGAACTTAAGAAGGTAGAACCCAAAAAGGTTGTGGAAGTTGTTTGTGGTATTTGTGCTTGTAACATACATACAACTAAGAATTACCCAACAATTCCTGCTTTTCAAGAGATATTGAATGAGCGATCAAATGCATAAATAATTACCAAAGATCTTTCAGAGGACCCACCTCAAATACATACAATTCAAGCTAGAGGAACCACCCAAATTTCAATTGGAGGAATGAACAAACGGCTAACCCATAAGAAGCCCTTACGCAATTCTTAAATCAAAAGAAGCCTCAAGAGGATACAGTTCAAAAGTTCATGTAAAACTAAGATCTATTCAACCAAAATATGGTGCAAACATTCCAAGATCTCAAAACAACAATGAGAATGTTTACATCATCAATTCAAAAGATTGAGATACACTTAACAAATGGGGAAAAAGGGATGCTTCCAGCCCAACCCTTCCCCAATCTAAAACCGCAATATGCAATAAGTGACCCAAGCTCTTCAAATCAGATGGAGCAAGCTAAGTCTTTCACCACTCTTATTCGTGGGAAGATTATTGACAAAACCATTCCGGCGAGGGCTAAAAAACCTAAGGACTCGGAAGAAATTGAGAATGATAGATCTAGCAATGCTCCACATGGGTTAGAACCAGAACCTCAAAGTAAGCCAATTACGTCATTCCCTCAATAATTGATTGCACCAAAACCTATCTCTAACTCTCAGGATATTCTAGATGTGCTTAAGCAAGTGAAGGTCAATATTCCTCTACTGGATGCTGTTAGTGCACTCACCGTGCACACTATGTTTGTCAATCACGTGATTAGTTTTGTCAGGTAGTCGAATGGGTCCTTGATAAATAAAGACCGATAATACAACTGGAGCAGAAGCCTAAGCTATAAGTTCAAAATACAATGAAGCTTCTACGATTGTTTCAACAAGAAATGAATGTATTTGATTTAGGAAATTATCTTACTTAATCATAATAGAGAAAATATAGAGAACAATCATCAAGTTTATTCATTCTGGATTTATCTACATCCTTTGATTTCCCTTGATTCTAAGATAGAATATTCAAAATACAAATATCAAACGAGTTGAATATCAAATCCGACAACATTTCGGCTTATGATTTGTTCATCATCTCATCGAGAGGAATATTGTATGAATATGATCATTCTGTATCTTCTTCTTGAACTCATAATCATGATTATGAATTGAAGAAGAGCTGGAATTAAAGAAAAATTGGTATGCTGACAGTCATTTTGATTTATTTCAACAGCATCTCAGCTCTTTGATACAGATACCTGCGCAACATACTGTGGTGTTGTGCGGACCCGCACAAGACCACAGTATGTTGCGCGAACTAGCGTGATATGCCTCCTGCTTCTTTCCTTCTTCTTCTTCTGGATACCTTTAAAGTCTTCTTCTACTCCAGAGCTCTGGTCTTCTTTGTAATCTTTGTTGTTCCAAATGAGAGGGGGAGTGGGGTATTTACAGGCCTACACACATGCGAACCTTCGATCTTCATGCCATGGGCTCCACTTCTCATCAGATCTCAGCCATCCAACTCATACTGACCATACTGGTGTTGTGTAGGTGGGAGCAACCAATAATAGCATTTGCGTGGACCCGCGCAACCAATATGCTTTGCACGGGTACGGCAATGCCATGAATCTCCCTTTTCTTTTATTTTCTTCATTTTCGTTCTTTGCTATTTCTCTTGATCTTTCTTTTGATTTATTCTTGAATCTTCATTTTCATACCTCAACAGATGCCCCCTTGATCTTTTGTCTGTCCTTTCTAAGATAAAGAAATAGGATCAACTCTCTTTCATCTTCAATCTAGATGTCATTGCGCGCACCCGCGTAATGGCTAATAGGGTCCTTTTATTAGGTCCAATTCCCTATAAATATAGATTCATTTTTTTCTCATTCCTCATTCTTCTGTCGTAGCTCTGTCCGTCTGACAACTCCCCACGCAATAGCTCGTCTTTGAGCGTGAACTCCAGACAACACTTTCTTTGTTGCACAAAGCCTAACCCCTTTACGTGTCCCCGCGCAAATCATTGTTGTTGCGTGCATGCGCGCAACCAATCTTCACTTCAAAAGTTTTCTCTAAGTCTTGAAATCATTTTCTTCACCTTATCATGGCTCGCATAAAGAGAACATCTCGCCTTGTGGAATCTCCTACTTCAAACAGTTCTCACCGTGAATTACCAAATCCATTAGCCTCGTATGCACATGAATCTTCTCCATCTCCACCACCAGAATAGCCGTAGAAGAAATGTTTCAAGACCACCAGTAAACGTCCCGCATATATCAAAGAACCTGTTCTTCCGACTTTTGACTTTACTGATCGTATCAGCGCGTTATCTTCCCCAATTCACAGAGCAATCTCGATGGGTGATATTGAAAGGCCACCTCGACACAGCTGTGAATTTGATCGGTAAGAATGGTTAAAATCGACGACTCATCTTCAGACTATCAGCCAGAAACCACCCGTAAGAGAGGATACTCCGCCCCCATCAAGATAAAAAAGGTCACGCTGAAACAAAGCCTAAGAATTCCAGGAGAAGATATGGGAACATAGTAGAAAAAGGCTTCAAAACTCCTGGGAAACGGTTCGAGTTATACAGGGCATCGTGAAGTTTGACGATCCTTATAAAGAAGGAATGGCTATCATTCCATTGAACCTCCATCGCCACCAGTCTATCATCAACTGTGAACCTTCTAACCAAATAGATGGAGAAAAACTAATGCTTAAAAGGAATTGGGTATTGAAACAACCCCACATCTTAGAAGGATTTCTATTGGCCAAGAAATCGAGACAACAGATCGGTGAAGTTCATTCGATGAAATTTCTCGTCCTTTCTCATGATCCTCATACTTTGTTTCCAACTCATTTTCATGAGACTGTTCAGCAACACTTTAGAGATTGTGAATCAATATGGGGTCAGGAAGAATTCAGAACTAGAGGCTTCTTAACTTCTTGTTCTTATTATTCGAACTGGGCAGAGGTGATCTTAGCGAAGCATGCTGAAACATTGATCAAGATTGACCTGTATAATGCTATAGAAGGTACATTGTAATACTTCTATAAAGAAACTCCAATCCTTAAAGGCTTTCTGAATTACTGGTGTCCTGTAACCAATTCATTTCACCTCCCGACTAGCGAAATAAGCGTCACACTTTGGGACCTTCATTGAATTGTTAGCCTTTCATTAACTGGGAAATTTTACGATGAATATGTCCCTACAAATGAAGAACTTGCATATACCTCTTCGCCTAATAAAGAAGTTTCAATTTCAGAGACGACTGTAAAGCTCTTCAAAGAAATGTTGAAATTTCTAGATATTCATAAAATTTCTCCTCTGCAATGGCTTGCCCACTTCACTAGAGCATTTCGATAATTTCAAACTACGAATCAATCATTTCTTATTATATTCATGTTTCTTATGCTCTTATCATTTTTATCATATTTTTTGTAGATTTTGTAACTGTTACTCCAAAGAACTAATAAATCTTCGCGAGAGAATTAAGGATCACTTAGAATATAGCCTATGTGGAGAACTTGCAGCTTTTTAAATCTATTAGTTGAGCGTAGTTGTTCTCCCAAGTTCATAATGGGCGAATGCTATTCGTCCCACAGTATTTGTTGTTGCTGGCGTTATGGTGGAAGGCCACAAACATTCTCTTACTCCTCCAGTCTTATGCGTCATCTATAAAGCTCTCAGAGAAGTAGCGACTCATGTGAAGAGTCCTACTATCGGAGCCTCTTCTACATATGCCCCCTGTCATTATCTTCCTGGATGGTTGGGTGTCTATTTTCCTTGGACTTTTGATGCACCTGAAAAAACATATATTCATCCTTTGCATCTTCCTTTGTGGTCCTTCTAGAAGAGGGCAATGGCTAAAAGATCGTATGACTGGGTAGTTAACAAGATCTTGGAGACTGACACCATTGATTCTTTCAATTCTGCCTTCACAGATATATAGAAGACATGGATATGGTGGACATTGAATCACTTTCACCAGGGGAAAGAGCATTTTATCTTTCAATCTGGTCTTATAATCTTCTACTAAGAGAAGGGACATAATTTTGGAGAGAGCCCTATTATCCGAGTCGATTTGCCTGACAATTCGGCTTCGATCAAGTAATACCCGAAGACTGCGAAATGGTTACGAGGAGAATGTGGAGCTACGACATAAGTCCATACAATTGGGTTATGATTTGGAAGCAATTATTAGGTGGTTGCATCCAATCTACCTTTGTAATCACAGGCAACAATCGTTTTGTTCGCACTTCATAGAGTTAGACAAGGTGGTGGGCTCACCAGTCCTACTTAGTTACTGAGTTCTTACCGGTAACTCACCCAATATGGATTTCTCCTCCCAAGCTTAAAGGATGAAAATTCGAGAAAGGAGTTGGCTTCATGGTTGAGAAAAGCCGTGTGCCTTTTCCCAGTCAGCTTTGCAGGAAAATATCATTGGAAGAACCGATCCGCGAAAAGAAGCTGGCTAACACTTTGGAAGGATGGATTGCTTATGGAATCATTATGGAATTTGAAAAAGTTCCTCAGGAACGTCCTGGTAGAGTTACCAATGATGTTGCAAAAATACCTTCTCCAATTCAAGAACTCGCAGATAACATTCAAGATGATACAGCTCAAGGTGATGTAGCTCCATCTTCTACTCAACAACCTATCCATTCTAGTCCATCTCCCCCAATGACTCGATCATGGACATGTTCTCGGACTCCACCCTCTACTCATAAGGAAGGAATTGTTTCTTTGACCCTTCTGACTCTAGAAGGCAAAGATCATCAATTAGTAGACAAAATAATTTCCCCTTCGAAAGGGAAGTAAATAGTAATTGAAGAAGTAGAAACGCCTACTTCTCTTTCGGAAGAAGGGGAATTGGGAGAAAATACTTCATCATCATCAACTGGTAATAGTTCTTCTACTGAGGATCATACTGAAAGGGATGAGGCAAGTACTAATGAAGAGACTGACAAAGACGATGTTGTGGAGGAGGGTGAGGTAAATATCGATGATGAGGATAACATTATTGTTGAGGTTGTTTCTACTGATAAGGAACTTCACCAACAATTTCCTCAAATGTTGAACTTGATACTCAGCCCAATATTCATATTCCTATAACAATTCTAGTAACAGTGGAGGGTGAGGAAGAACCTGTGGATTATGGAGAGTATGGATATTCACCAGGTAAGAGGTCTTGCGTAAAAAAAATTAAAATAATAATATTAATAATAATATATAATAAGAGATTTCTTTTAATTTATACTTTTACTTTGGGTATTCATGTCACAGGTGATAAAATGGATGATGTTCCGACTAAAGACCTTCCTCTATAAACACAATTTGTTTCAATGAGAATTCCTTTAGCTCCCCTTGTTCAACCAAGGGTCGTAGCTCGCGAGATTATTTTCCTGACTGAACTAGTTAATGTACCAACACCAACCACTGTTGACTCTAATACTGATGCTAAAGCTCCGTCATTTGCTGATATGATGAAGATCTTACCTGATTCTTCTGCTGCTGAGGAAATACAACTTCTAACTGTTCTTACTCCTATCGATGGTATATTCATTTTATCCTTATATGTTCATATATTCATTACTTCTTTTATATATATATATATATATATATATATATATATATATATATATATATATCATTCTAATCTTCTTTTTTTATTGTTTTGTAGCTAATCCTATTTTGAGTGGTTCATCTAGCTCAAACTCAGTTGCTACTATGTCTAACTTACTGTATTTAGAGAAAGTTCCCGCTTATAAGCTAACTTTGATGAGAAATTCCTTGTCAATGGTTGTGCATATATTCAAAGATCCTGATCAATGGTCAGATCTAAATGTTGTCATAGAAGTTTTGGATAGTGCCGTAAAGGTGTCAAAGATTAATGTTTCTCTTTTACGTGATTCCCTATTGAGATTCCATGACTCGGTGAATGTCTAGAAATCTGTGGAGAACATAGTTAATGCTCCAAAAATTCTAGAATATGAGGAACAACTGGCATCTTCTAAGGAGAAAATTTCTCATATCGCTTCTGTCATTTCAGGATATGATAATGAACACCAATCTCTTCAAGAGCAGCTGAAGGCTTCCAGTAATAATAGAGTGATCATCTAGGGCCAAATTGCTCTTTTAAAGAAATAAATTTCTCAGCTTAAGATTAGAGATCGGGAAGAAGAATTGAATATAAACAAAATTCAAGAAGAGGTAGAGGTCAATGCTCGCTTTGCTGATCTTGAAGGATCTGAAATGACTAAGAATGAAGGAATCGCTGCTTCTTTAGAAATGAAATTAGCTGATGTCCCTGATCATGCAAAAATCATTCTTGAAGCTAAATCGAAGCATATCATAGCTCAAGTTCAATTAAAGGAAGATTTGCAAAAATATTTAATAGCATGGGTATGCCAGGAGATCTATAAAAAATTTTATTTTCTGTAATCTCTTTTGACTTCCAACACTCTTGAATGAATTTCAATATTTTTGTTTGAAATGAGTATATTTTCAAAAATCTTACGATCATAATCTTTTTCAAGTATATGCTTACATAATATTTACTTTGTTAAACTATACAATCATACATATTGGAAGTCAAAAGAGAGGGGGAGTGGTATTTATCATAATTGTTAGTGTAATGTTCCCTATGTGGTATTTATTTTGATAGGCGGAGCTAATTTTCAATTTCAGTTAGTTTGTCACACAGTTTAAGCTCTTGAGCACAATCTTTTAGACTCGTGAGTTGTTGGAGTCGGGTCTTACGCGAATGGCCTCTGTAACTCTCTAGAGTTCGCCGGGCTTATCACAACAAGGGAGTTCACAAACTACGATCCATCAAAGGGGCCCAGTGAAGTTATCGGGGCAGTGAACTCGATGGGTTTTACACGCAAGGTTGACCGCAGTAGCTTTTTAGAGTTCACCGGGCTTGCAAGGCTACCTTAGGGTACCAAATACAAGGCCATCATTCTATCAATGAGGGGGTATTTTGCTTTAGAGACCCTGTCCTCATGAGTTTCTACTGGAATCAAACCAGGAATCTGGGGGGTCTTAGGCATGGTTAACCTATCTATATACGAGCCAAAGATCGGACACTTCAGCCCGCCTTTTCTTCGTCTATAAGGTCTTACCCATTCACAAGAGGGCATTTTCTCTCACCATCCCTTGTGATGCTATCTGAAGCTATACAGACGGCATTGGTCTCACGCGTGATTGGCCTTTTGTGAACTTCTAGCCGATTATGGCTTTTAGTCATTGGCTTTATCCACTGCCTGCATGGGTCTAAGTATGTGATAGCCTTCGCGGACTTTTTAGGGCCACTGGCTTTTCATTACTGCCTGTATAATATTTTGATGCATTACCGATGATGGTGGTAGGTCTTAAGCGTAGTCGGCCTTTTAGGCTTTACTTTGCTGCCATGAATGATAAATCACTATTGCTATCGTAAGACTTATACGTGGTTGGCCGTATAGGCTTATTCCACTGTCATGAATGGTGAATTGGTAATTGATATATCACCACTGCTGATAATATTTTGATAATATCTACGGTTAGGATAGTATAGCAGCCTGGCGATAATAACAATTTCAATATGATGAGTTTTGTATCAACAATTAGCGATGAGATGACAACAACAATAATTATTGATTTAGTGATAATCATTTGCGCTTGGCAATGATCAATGATTAAATCATCTTTAATGTACTTGAACTTGATATGCTTGAGAATTTACCTTTTCTTAAGAATTTGCCTTTTATTCGTTCATATGGGGAAGAATACATGGTATTGCCTTTTGAGGTTGTTTCATTATTCTGCTTGTCTTGCCCCATTTTGATTAAGAAGCATTATATTCGATAATCTTTGGAATCAAAACTGCAGCAATCGTCAGGGATAATATATCTTGATGAAACAAGCATTAACAGGTATACCGATGCCTCGTCCATTCTGATTCACGACTTGGTAAGCTCCATTTGAATATATTTCCATTATCACATATAGACCGTCCCATTTGGGATCAAATTTGCCCCCAGTTCTTCAAGTGACCACTATAGGTCTTTTCAGCATTAGCACCAAGTCACCTTTCTTGAAAGAGCGATGTTTAACCCTTTTATCGAAGGCAGCAGAAATTCTTGCTTAATACAGTTCTATTCGTTGTTGGGCCGTTAGTCGTTTTTCATCAAGCAAATCTAATTTTGCCATCCTTATTTTGGCATTTTCATCATCTGTTATTGACTGATGTGCTGCTAATAGGAGTGATGCAACTTGCGTTTCGATGGGTATAATGGCTTCGACACCATATACCAATGAATACGGTGTGGTTTTCGTCGCGGTTCGATGAGTAGTCCTTTAAGCCTATAGAGTTTCTTGTAATTTTTCATCACAATCACGTTTATTCCCAGAGATAGTTTTCTTCAATATTTTCACAATCGTTTTGTTGAATGCCTCAGCTAATCTGTTGGTGGGAGGATAGTAAGGTGTTGAGAACAAGTGATGAATGCCAAATTTCTAATATAATTTCTCAATGCCTCTATTCTTGAAAGGAGTACCATTATCAGTGATGATTCTTTTTAGAATGTCATGGCGATATATTATTGCATGTTGGATGAAATTCACAAAATCTTTTTCTTTGACATTTTGAAGTGCAATCGCTTCAGTCCATTTGGAGAAATAATCTGTCACTGCTAGTATATATTGTTTTCCTTTAGATGAAGGTGGATTTATGGGACCGATGACATCAAGTCCCTCAAGAGGCGAAGGCCAGGAGCCTACCAATTGATGAAGGTCTTCGGGAGGCACATGTATGACATCGCCATGGATTTGGCATTCATGACACCGTTTTGCATAATCGATAGCGTCTTTGAACATTGTGGGCTAGTAATACCTCATTCAATGCACCCGATGGAATAAATTTCGGTCGGCTTGATGTGCTCCACATTCTCGAGAATGAGCTTCTTATAATATTTGATTTGATTCTTCCATACTCAAACATCGTAACAACATTTCGTTATAAGATCTTCTGTATAATACTTCACTGTATATGATGAATTTGTTCGACCTCTGCCTGATTTGTAATTCCTGTGCTGGGTCCTTTGGCAGAATATCGTATTTGAGGAAATCCACAAAAGGTTGGTGCCAATCATCTGTTGTAACCTCCAAACATGATACAGGAAGTGCTTCAGCGGCTTTCTTAATGATTTCAGATGATGGCAAAAATCTTTTTTCTTCTATTGTTACTTAAAAGGGACTTCGATTTGGACATGATAAAGCTGCTGCCAGACTAGCTAAAGCATCTGCCTTTACATTTTCACATCGCAGTATATGTTTAATTTCAACATCATGGAATTGCTCTAGTAATTGCTGTGTTTGTCAACAATACGGCATGAGTTCTTGTTTTATTATTTCGAACTCTGTTGTCAGATAGTTTATAACCAACTTGGAGTCCCCAAAAATCCATAGCGCTTTTATTTTCATTTCTTGAGCTATCTCCATTCCAATTATAAGAACTTCATATTTAGCTTCATTATTCGTACATGAAGTACCCAATGTGAAAGAGTAAGGCAGCAAATCGCCCTGAGGACTGATGAATATCACTCCAACACCTATTCCTGACATTCGAGAAGCACCATCAAAGTACATTTGCCAAAAGTTTGGCGATTCAATCATCATCACTTGCTCATCTGGGAAGTCATTACTGATTATTTCACTATCTGTTACGGGATGAGCTACCAAGAAATATGCCACTGCATGTCCCTTTACTGCTTTTGTCGACTCGTAAGTGATTGTGTATGCTGAAAATAATAACATACATTTGGCCAATCTTCCTGATAACATCAACCTGGTCATCAAGAATTTTATGGGATCTGCTCACGAGATTAAGATTATATCATGAGAAAGACAATAATATCTTAGTTTCTGCACTGCGAATATTAATGTCAAGCATACTTTCTCGATTGGCGAATAATTGCATTCTACGCCTATCAGAGTTCGACTAAAATAATAAAGCACGATTTCTTTCCATGTTCATTTACCTGTGCCAGTAGGGCTCCTAATGAATTCTCAACTGTATATATGTATAGAATGAGTGGTTTACCTTTCACGGGGGTTGCCAACACTAGAGGCTATTTCAACAATTATTTAATCAAATCAAACACATTCTCACAGGACTTGTCTCATACAAATTATGTTCCTTTCTTCATTAGCTAAGAGAATGGCTGACATCTTCCGACTAGGTTTAAGATAAAACGGCGAATATACGCTAACTTTCCTTGCAAACTTTTTAATTCTTTCAATGTTTTTTGCGGCGGCATTTCTTAAATGGCTTTGACTTTCACTGGGTCGATTTCGATTCCTCTGTATTTGATAACAAAGCTGAGAATTTCCCTTATGATACACCAAAAGCACATTTAGTCGGGTTCATCTTTAGTTGTTTCTTTCTGAGCCGACGGAAGACTGAAGTCAAATATTCACGATGTTCTTCATGGTCATTCGATCGGACTACCAAATCATCTATATAACATTCAATATGCTTATGCATTATATCTTGAAAGATGTTCTGCATTTCTCTTTGATATGTTGCACTGGATTTCTTGAGACCGAACGACATAACTTTATAACAATAAATCCCCAAAGAAGTTCTAAATGTCGTAGCTTCTTCATCTTCTAGAGCCATTCTTATCTATTTATACCCGGCATAACCATCCATGAAGGACATAACAATATATTTCGTCGTATTGTCTATCAATAACTCAATTATTGGTAACAGGAAGTCATCTTTTGGACAGGCCTCATTTAAATATCTGAAGTCAACACATACCTTGATTTGTCCGCTTTTCTTTTTTACTGGGACGATGTTCGATATCCATTTAGGATATTTAACTTCTATGATAAATTCAAATTTGATCAGTTTATTTATTTCTTCTTCTATCTGGGGAATTAAATTGGAGTGAAATCGCCTTTATGCTTGCTTAATTAGCCTCATGTTTTTAGAGATGTTCAGTCGATGCATTGCTACGAATGGTTCCAGGCCTGACATTTCTACAAACGTTTAGGCGAACACATCTTTGTTTTCTTTTAAAAGTTTGATATATAGATCAACTTCCTGTTCAGGGAGGCTGGTGCATATGAATGTATTCCATGGTTCTTCTTCCATTCCTAGTTTTATTTCTCGCAAATTGTCGATTTTTAGCTACCCTCCATCTTCCATCTGTTTCGGAGCTGTTTCAGGATGCTTGATTATTTCAGAATCTGTTTCTTCTACCAAATCAACTGCGACCATATTTACCGAAGATTCTACCCCCAATCCATGAAATTTCTCTCATTTTTCTCATTTACCCCGATTGGAATTTGGATTCCTTTTCCATAATTTAAGTCGGTTGGTTCTTCATAATCAAAACCCATGTTCTTCATAATTTTTCTATTGGCAGGACTATATCTCTTGAGATCTTCAAATGTCAGTTTTTCGTAACTAATACCATTATCGGCTTTTTCTTCTTCTTTCATTTTTGAAGGGGAATAAATTCGATCGGCTCATGATACTTCAAACTATATTTGGCATGAAATCTTTTTTAGAATGGTCGGGAATGGCTTGTTTCTTTCAGCATATGGCTATGGTACTGTGTAATTTGACTGTAGAATTTACAGCTGCTCGGGTGATAATAATGTTAACAAAGGTTGTCCCAGTTGTCTCAAGTGTTTTGGCACGAAATAAAACTTCCTTTTCGTGTTTACTCTCCCAGATAATTCTATCTTTGCAACTTCTTTTTCTATTATCTTCATATGATCACTTCTTAGGGTTTTATTTTCATCATTCTCCCTTCCTCTATGGCGAATCCATCATAGTAATTGGCATCGATGAAGAAAGCTTCTGCTTCTGTATACGGCCTTGAATCGGCAGTCACCTTGTACTAAATTCCATCTTTGCAATACTTGAAGCATTGGTGCAAAGTGGAGGGTATAATACCATATTGATGCATCCATGACTTATCCAAAAGGAGGTTGTATGTTGTTACTGCATTGATGACATGACAAACGACATTTGTCGTTAACTCTCCTATTTCCAAGGTTAGTGCAAATTTGCCCAACGCACACTACCTGTCTTGATTAAAACCATGTATCATCATTCCACTAGAGTGTAAATGTGAGCGACGATATTTGAGTTCATTCAACACTATTAGTGGCAAAAGATTCATGTTGATCCGTTATCCAGCATAATTCACTTAACCTGTTTACTGACCCATGATCATTAATGACCTGGTATGATCCTTAATGACCTGTTATGATCCTGTTTATTGACCCATGATCATTAATGACCTGTTATAATCCTTATCACAAGTCAAATCATCGTCGGAGAAGGAAATGATGGGCATGTAGTTGTTTTGTATCTCTTGTTCTCTGCTTTCCATCTCTACGAGTAATGTTTTTCTAACCTCGTTATCGGATAGGACCTGAATTAGAATGTGTTTATAGTCTTCTGATAACTGTAGTGCATCATACACACTTAATCGAGTTGGTATACCTTTCAGATGGCTTATCACATCATAAGTCACCTTCTCGACTTCATTCTTGTCTTCTTTTCTATTGTTATCGATGTGCATCCCTGATACTCTTTCCCAAACCATTTCAACCTTTTTTTTAGTGAGGACTTGTTACTCGTTTTCCTAAGCGTAATATGATCACCGCAGATTTACTCATTTGTTCTGTAGAATTATCGGTATTCATGTTACTGTTTTCCTTCTTTTTCAACCCTCCCTTTTTCTCGTATATAATCTCCCGGCCAGAGATCATGTTTATCGACGCTTTTCTGCTTTTTTCTTTCTCTTTGCCTATTATGATCTCACCTCTATTTATTATCTTATGAATTATGCACTTCAGTGTAAAGCAATTTTCCGTGGGATGTCCTAACAGACAGTGATAATGGCAGAAATTTCTTTCTTTCATCATTTCTGCTACTTTGGGGCATTTGGATGGGGGTATTTCTATTATCCCTACACATAGCAGTTGTTTCATCATAGGGGCAACATCCTCCTTCTCGAAAGTAAATCCTTCATGGGAATTAAGAGATCTTGGCCTCTTATCATTGAATCTACCTCTGTAACGATCTGATTCTTCCCTTTTTTCTGTTCCTTTCACTACCAAAAAAATGACCAAAGGCTACGGACTATAGAGGTCTATGGCTACGGCTTTAATCCGTAGCTAATTAGCTACGGATATAATCCGTAGCTAAAGCTTTCTTAATCTGTAGCTAAAACATACCTCCCAATAGGGCTTTATTAGAGACTGATGATGCTTAAGGGGCTCAATGGGGCCCATTGCAATATATTTATTTGATCTAATCGGTCCATCAATTTTGAAATATTATTTCAGTACATGAGCCCAATAATGTAACATCCCGGATTTTTGCCAATTTGGGATTAGATGTCCTTAGGCGATGGGTTGCTCTTAATACCTTATTATTTCGTCAGAACTGAACCCCACAGTCTAAAATCGCTTCTGAACCCATTTCCTTCACAAATCCCACCCTTCACTACCTTGTGCCTTCAATTTTTCAAAGCACTTTCGCCCTAGACACTAACTTAAACTAGCTAAGTAGTAAAACTTGGATCACTTTATATACAAACTACAAAGGCCTAAGTACCATCTCAACCAGAAAACAATTAGGATTAAATCCTTTAGAAATTTAACAAAGTTAACTAAGTGCAAACTCGATTAGCCATGAAATCCGTTGGGATCGCTTTAAATACGATCTGCAAGACCCAAAACTTGTAAAACATGTGACTTTAGGTTACCCTAAAGTCTAGAGCCAAACTCATTACCCGTCTGCTCTCGGGACTGAAACGAAACTTCGTATGAGGTCTAGATCGCACATCGGGAGTCCGATTAACACGAAGCTAAGGAACCAGGACCGCCCCACTGGGCTTGACAATCATCTCAAAAATCAGGCGATTCCGATGTCCCACGGCCATTTATTTCGATCCGGAGCGAGGGTGTGTGAAAAACACTATTCCTTTTGAAAATAAAATATCTGGAATAGTGATCTGGCACCTTTCGCTTGCGCATCAGTATTAAGCAACCTGACCGTCAGAATCAGACCAAATTACACCCTCGGATCAGGAAAACTTTCATACACATTTACATGTACTCAGAAATTTTGATCGTGGCCCACGGACCGTTGAACTGAAAGTGGTCCGCCACGTGCGATCTGGGAATCCGATCGAGCCGAAAACGTAATCCCACGTAGATCCGCAGAGGGTGAGCTTAAGTCTGACGTTTGGCTCAAAGAGGGCTACCAGAACACCCCTTTTGAGCTGGAAAAGTGATGAAATACCTATATTAGCAGTAACCTTTGAACATGAGTCTATTTCGGTGAGTTTTGAGGCTATATAAGGACCTTAAACCCTCTCCCATTCCAGCCATACGAATTTGGATTTGAGAGAGGGAAAAGCGAGAGAAAGTGAGGGAGAAGTGGGAGAAACTCCCTGCCGTCGTTCCCTGCCACCACACGGGCTGCACCATCTCGTTCTCATCGCTTTTCCGGCGATTCCAGCCCCGTTTCTAAGTAAGAAACCCTAACCCTAACCTGTTTGGGGGATTTGATAGTTGTAGGTTATGAAATAGCTAACCTATTTCCTTCTCTAGGTCGCCTAGTTGCCGTATACGGAAGCTTAGCGAACCTATCAACTCCGTTACGATTCTACGACAAAAGGTGCGGACTTTAGGTGTATAGGTTACGTTTTTCAACGCTTTCAATGTCAGATAATGATAGATTCATGATCTGCATGCAAATGCACATGTACAAAGTGCTTTCCGTTTCCTGTTTCGATTAGCGATAAAGAATATGGATTTTCACATACTCTAGATATACGTATAAATACCGTATACGTATTTTTCTTGGGAAAATGTTTGACATGTTTATTTAATGTTTGATTATATCATGTGTGGATAAAATGTTAGTTTGGCGAAAAAAATCGCAAAAATACATGTTCATGTGTAAATGTCATGTATGTTGAAATTGCGTATTTTAGAAATACCGCATACGTGCGGATTTTGGAAATATAATTGTCATGATTAATTGTTGTATGAATATGGTATACGCGGATAAAATAACCGCTTAGCGAAAGAATAGCCCTAATACATGTTTGCTAACATACACTAGGTATGTTGGATTAGTGTATTCTAAGTGTTTGTGAAAATGGCCGAATGAGTATAGCATTCTCATTCGTGCTCGCCATGACTAATTGTCATGGATATATGATTGTTGTAGTGGCGATATCCCTTTGACGAAAGGATTTGCCCTAAATCACGCCACGGCCAGTATACACTATATATGCTAAAATGTGTGGCCCAAGTGTTTGTGGAAATGACTGAATGGATATGGAACTTGGATTCCTGCTTGCCATGACTATCCGTCGTGGGTGTACGCGTGTTATGTTTGGGGCAACTCCCTAGCGAAAGGATTTGGCCTAATGCCTATGTGATCGACATATGTCATGTATGTTGATGTATGTTTGCTTAAGTGTTTCTTGAAATGTCTGAATGTGTAGTAGTTGGCAAATTGTAATATATAAGGGTGTTGAGATATGATTCTCAACCTCTTTTCACTATGTGTATGATCTCCTTTGATAGTTGTGTGATTAGGATTTGAACATGTACAAACTCATGCTTGTGTTGTGCTTCATAACATGCTCAGCTGTTTTATGATTTTAACTATGTAATGCATATGTTTAAATTTATATTTATGTTGTATGATCCGTCATGGGTGATGGGGGAGCGGAGCAACGAGTGCGTGCAACAGCCCTGGCAGCCCTAAACGGATAATACCAGACTGATTGTATGATTTGAATCCTGATCCATTACTGCTTTATATCTCTGTAATTGATTGTGTTTGGGGCTATGATTATAGTCCAGGCAATCGGTAACGAGATTGAACTCGTGGCTGAGATTCATTTGCCACGTGGGATGTGTTCGACGAACTCGGGTCGTGCGTTGCCTGTCGGCAGTGGCTAGGCCACACGAAGTTGTTTATGCACTTCATGTCGTGCAGCTCAACGGGCGATCGTGCTAGTCGAGCTCATCAAGTAACCCGATCTGCCTTATGTATGTTCACCCTGTTTGGTCGCTACTGCTTGAACCTAGGGTACCAAACTTACCAGTGGCGATCCCCGTTTAACCATGGTACCTAGATCCGCTAAGTCGCATGAGCCGGGCATGGTGGTATGGGACACCGTGGTCGAGCTGTCGGCCTACGCTGGGGCCATGTGCCTCCCCGTAGTGACCATTGCGCAATCAACTCGTGAGCCGAATATGGTGGTATGGGACACTGTATTCGAGCTGTCGATACCTCGGCGAGAGCCGAGTACGGTGAGATCTGTGCTCGTGCTGACGGGCGACGAGTCCTCCATGGTATCTTCGAGTACACTACAAGGGTCTGTGATTGGCCACGAGTCTTTCACAGCAACTAGAGTGTGAGTTGAGCCGAGTACGGTGAGACCTGTACTTGAGCTGACGGCTAGTGATTGAGCCGAGTACGGTGAGACCTGTACTCGAGCTGACGGCCAGCAATTGAGCCGCATACGGTGAGATCTGTATCCGCGCTGACGGGTGATGAGCCCTTTGCGATGCCTTCACTACGCTTCTCAAACCATATTATCGTATGAGATTATCTAGGATTGACGACCCTAGAATGGATCATGTTTGGGAATGATACAAGGGAGGTACCTTAGTTTCCCAATACTGCTGTTTGAAATGGACTAATAAAAACTTGGTAATCATGAGCATCATCGCACCGCATGTGCTTTGTAGATGTGACGCACTGAGGGAGTAAGCATTCGTGAACGTAAGATGATGTCGCTTGAGGGTGGTTTGGCAAGGGCATACAGCATCATGTCATATCATTTTTGCATTTAATAAGAATAGTTAGAATTGTTTGATTTGTACCACTTTATCATTACTGCTTGACTGAATTGATAACATGTTAACCTATGCCTTATTGTTCCACTGAGTTGATCACTCACTCCCACGTTACGGGACGGTGTTCCGAACACCCACCAGATTTGTTGAATTTCAGGTGATGGCGATGCTTGTGAAGCAGAGCCGGACTACTTCTGTGATGATAGGAGGAGTTCTCCTATCTGTATCTCTCTGGCAGGTCAATGAAGACCTGATATTGTATTGACGGGGCTATGGTACATGGGATAGGAGGCATTACACTTCCTCACATTTGGTATATTCTAGAACTGCACTTATATTTATTTAACCTGGTAATGTTATCACACTCTGGAGACTCATCATAGGTTATCTATTTTATCTATCTATCACAGTCTTCCGCTTGCAAATTTAACTGTCTCTAGAGTATGATATGCTGTTTTGGCTTAATCTCACTCATGTTCAATGCACGAATACAGTCAACATTCAATTATCATTCATTTTGTTGCATAAGTGATGTTCTGGAACTCGGGAGTTGAGATTATGCTCGACCCCCGATTTTCAGGGCGTTACAAATAATTAGAAAGAGTAAAAGTCTAAGTGGACCACACCATGAGAAAGAATGAAAAAATAAATTTATATCATTAATATGTGGCGTGGTCCACCTAAATCTTAGATCTGACTCATTTTTTGGATAAATCCTAAAAATGAGCCGTTAAAATGAATGGACGGAGTAGATAATTAACATACACAACGGTGGGCCCCACAAGTCCTAAAATAAATCACCCCTAAAATCTCGTCCGCGCACCTCTCCCGCGCACTCCATTTCACAAAAGGAAATCCCTCTCTCTCTCTCTCTCGTCCGCCCGCAACTCACCCTTCCCTCGCCCTCTCTCTCTCTCTCTCTCTCTCTCTCTCTTTCTCTCTCTCTCTCTCTTTCTCGCACTCGCACTCAGCCCTCTGTCGATCTCTCGCGCTGCCTCACCCTCTCTCTGTCTCTCAGCCTCGTTTCCCTCTCTGTTTCCCAACCTCTCTGTCTCTCTCGCTAGGGTTTTCGCGACGAGGGGCTGCACTGGTCGATATGCTGTGTGGATTCCGGCGAAAGAGAGAGATGTTGTTGCAGGGAGGAGTCCAACGAATCTGAGATTACCGGTGACGGGGAGCTACGCAAGGAGTGAGAATTCAGAGCAACCAGGTAGGAGAGCCGTGGATTCCGATTTGCAAGGGGACGAGGGAGATGTTTCTGTGAAAGGGGTGAGAATACCCTTTTTAATTAAGGGAAACCCCTCCAACGGTTAAAAAAATGTAGCCGTTGGAGAGGATTCTGATTCATCCCCCACATGATTCATGGGTTTTGGAGAGGATTCCACAAAGCCCTGTTCTTAAGGATTCCAATTACACTTGATTCCAAATGCACCCAATTGCAAGCTACCAAATGCTCTTTGTCAATTTTAATATCCGATGCAATCTTTCCATGGCTGGCACAGGTTAAACCCTTCGAAGCACCTGGGTAAGTTAGACTTCTCAAGAAGAAGATGAGCCGCAGTTGACCCTAAAACGAAAACAATGGAGACTGTATTTCTTCTTCTCCCATACTCTACCTTCAACAGGTCTCTCTCTTTCTCTCTATCCATCTATTCTTCTGTCCGTCTTCTCCATCTGACGCCCTAATCACCTCTTGCAGAAAACTCCCAATCAAACTAGAAGCCCAAAGTAGCAGAAGGAAATCCCTCCCATCTCATCCCCTCACAGCAGCTTTTGCATCCGACGGTCTAAATCTCACCTGTAAGTTCCCCACTCCCCTTAGACGGTTCCGATCGTTCGCATCTCCAAACACCGATGATGGACATCCAGCTGTCCACATGCCAGACTCACCCCCAAACATCCAGCTTCCATGTGGAAAGCCATTTTGTTAGTTTTCTCAATAAATTGAGAGCTATGTATTCAGGGCAGGTTGGGTTGGCATCCAGTGTATCCACATGGCAATCTTACTCTCATACATGCTTGTACATGGAAGCTATTAGACATTCAGTTATGTATGGTTCCTTAATTCCTAAGATGTTTTCCATTGACCTCCACTGGGGAACACTATCACACAACCATTTTGGTAGTGTCCAATTGTTGGCTAACGTTGTGTGCAGCTATTTTCTAATGCATTATGGTGGCAGGCTTTCAGCCTTTTTTTTTTTGTTACCAAGTGCTTATCTCATTGTTCTGACATGATATTCATTCTTCCAGGCTCATTGCCTTGCTCTAAGCCTGTATTGAATTGAAAACTTGAAATTTAGGAGCTGCTAGACATCACTTAGAATTTTCGTGGTGTTACTTCCCCAAGAATTGATGGGGGGATATCTTTTTCTAGATTAAAAAAGGTCAGGTGGAGCTCTTAGGGTCTGTTTGGTCTTGAAGTTAATAAATATTTTGTTTCGCTGAGTAGCAGTTTTCTCCTGAATCTATGATTCTTTTTTTTTCTCCCTTCTATGAGTCATTTGGGGGAGATAATGATGGTCATCTACTACTTTATGCTTCAATGTTGTCATCATATGCTGCTGTGATAGCACTATGCCACCTGCCCCTGCAGGAGCAATCTTTTGAAGATGGGATTTTTGGATCTTTCTTTTTTATAACCTGCATTTTGCTTTTCTTTTGTTATCGTTTTTGCTATAGGTGGAGTATGTTGCTGCTGGATTTTGTGTTAGGTTGCTACTTATCTTTGTGATTTACCTATCACAGGGATCATTCATTCTTATGCTTTGTTGTTAATGTGAGGACTGTTTGGTCATTGGGCACATGATCCTTTTGCTTGCTTAGACCTTACTTTATATCAAATGGTGACTAATCCATACCGTTAGTCTGAACTATACCACTGTGGATGGATCATTATCAAAAATCATTTCAGGTTGTGAGGTCCTAGATCCATGAATATAAAAGAGGTCCTAGATTAGTTGAATATAGACAGTTGTGCTTTTTTAATCAACCATCTGTTGACCAAATGGGACATAACTCAATGGCCATATTGAACTGCCTGTTGTTCTCATATGCGGTGACTTGCCTGATGAGTGGATTTTTAACTCAATGGCCAAATGTATGGTTGTAGTGCTAAACAGTCCCATATATTTAAATAGTGGCCAAAGGGACTGTTGCATTAACAATGTTCCACGAGAAAACAGAGATTTTCAAGTAGAATAGAAGACAATATGGGAGTTTTTGAAGTTCCCATTGACATTTCCATTGTTACATTTTTATTTATGCTTTTTGAAAAGTAACTGGAAATGTCAATGGGAACTTTGTCAAACTTGTACATTGAGTCAAATCATTGGTTTTCATTGATTTTTCTGGTGTGGCTTGCCTAGTGAGTTGGCCAACGTTATTTTGTCATTAGGTGATCTGTGTTTGACCTTTTGCATGGGTCAGAAGTCCAACACACATGACACAATTGGTGAGAAAGATGGGGCTGCATGTGAACTTTCACATATACATAAACACACATGAGCACCTCGATCAGTTCAATAGCTAAGGCGTTCGATGTGACTTTTCTTTTTGGTAGTGCTGCCTCATAGCATGATACGTGCAAAAAAGGTTCATTTATTACTGTGATCTGATTTTTTATCATCTAGCATGTACATGATCACATGCACATGATTTGGGATTATTGTAATAGTTTGCAAACAAACACAAAAGGCATGTTGCACCTATGCATGATTGAAGTAGCTTTCTAAAAATTTATGTGGTCGACAAATCAGGCAATTCAAATGTTCATTATGTCATTGTAGATGTCAGTAGTAACTATTTGAAGAGGGCTTAGTTGCACGATTCTTCTAAGTTCTAACCAGGTGCTCTTCCCACTTTGAGTCACGCTTCAAATTCCTGCTCCTGCTTCCACTTCCTGGATGCTGATACTTGATAACATTTTGAAGTAGTCACTTCCCGACTCCCACACCTAAGTCTGTTGTTGCTTTGCTTCATGCACTGTGCAACTATTCAAGAGAATGTTGGCATTTTTTTAAACCTATAAAAAAGAATTCTAGCATTGTCTTTTTAGTGGTCAAAGGTGGAAATTTGTTGTAAGCTATGCATCATGTTGTGAATTTTGAACAAGTGTTGATGAGAGACTTCAGCTCAGTTTATAAACTTTTGCATGGTTCTTTTGCAAATAAAATGTTATTTCAAAAGATTGAAGTCTCATGAAAGCTTAATGTGTTGTTTGTTGGATTTAATGCTAACTCATGATTTTTGCAGGTTGGATTGGCTAAAATTCTGAATTTATATTATGAAGATATGTACACCCTCCCTAACAAACAGCTCTCATCTGGGTTGGTTTCAAAAATTTCAAAATTATCAAAGAGTAAGGTATTGAAGTTCCCTTCTTCTTCTTTTTATTCTTCTTCTTAAGGTTTGAGCATTGAGTGATGAGTGGAACCTGTATAATGACATTGAAAAAATATGCATCGTTAACATCAGCATCTGATCTTTAGATGGCTGTTTTATTTTGTGGCAGAGAAGCTCTTCATCATTGCGAATGCTATCTATTACATTTGCTGGTGGATGTTTTCTGGTAGCCATTGGTATTCTTGCTCAACTTTGTAAGCCTCACGTCTTCAAGGCTAGAAAATCTCCAGCCTTGAGTTTCTTTTCTCTAAGCCTATATATTCCCAAGAAGACTACCTGTTTCTAACATTTTGATGCATCTGATGAGCTGACCAGCCTGATTTTAGGCTAGAGCAACTGTGCAATTGGACCCACCTCATGATAGCTTGTTCTTGCACCCGATGTCAACATTACGGAGTTCATAAGCTTGGGGTATTTCATCTATTTTCCTGTTATTTCTGTGGTGGGATGAGGCTAGGATGATGGATGACGGTGATGTAAATAAATAAAGAAAAAGAAATTCAAACAAAGATTAGTGACTGACCAGGGAGTAGTGGTGTGAAAATGGAAAATCTCCAATTGTCCTATTTTGGCAAACAAATGTCTGTGAATCAGAGATTAGGATTGTTCAACCAATCTAATCTTGAGATTGCGACCTGGCAGTAGCGAACTGCACAATATACTTGTTTTGGTTAAGTTAAGCTTGTTTTGGTTTTTGCAGGGCGTAATTGAAGTGCATTGAAGGATTTTTTATTTTTTATTTTTCATTCATCAATTGCTTGAAGGTGGTGTAAAATATTCGTTTCTTTGGTGAATGATTTTATGCATTTGGTTTATTTTGACTTTTGTTACTGAATATTTATTGGATGTTGCAGGTTATTTACACATGGGATGACCAAAAATGAGTGATGCCCCATTGGTTTGACCTAGAAAATTTATTATAACTAAGCTTTTCCGGTAATTGGATGATTCATATGATCCAGTAACATTTGTTGTTTCATGTCTACTTGTTGAGGCCAAGGCTTTTAAGATTAAATGGTTATAGCTTGATTGGGAAGTAATGGGATTTTGGTTGTTAAGCTATTAGCGGCTCTTACTTTTTTGGTTGAAGAGTATTATGATTACAGTATATCTGCATCAAACATGACTGTTCATTTTTTGATACATATGTATCCCACCTTATATTTGATCACTTTGGGCTTTTTTCTTTTTTCTTTGGGTGAAATTGCGCAAGTTTGAGTTGAAGCTTATTGAGTTTGGAGTGTGTGGGAGAAATGCCGAACAAGGCTACTGTGTTGAAATGCATTGAAGCAATTGAAAATGCTGCTTAGTTCTCCTGTTTATCACCGTCAACTGCAGATTGAATTCATCTCATCCATTCATCTTGTTTGTTTGCGAGATACATAGTTTTGTTAATTATGTGGACTTACCAATTTTAAGTAAATTGGTTGGGCTTGGATTGAGCCCTAGTCAACTTGTCCTACCCCTATAAGTTATCAATGGGTTGAGTTGCAAGGTTTGTTAGTTCATGAGTATTTTCATATTTTTGAGTATTTTCATACCATGTCATGCTTTCTAAGAAGGTCATTTTAAAGGACGAGGCGGACATTGACCCCAATGATCAATCATCTGTTCTTTAAGCATTTGGACAAAGTTGTATGGATTTTTCTTTCCCACTTTCATTAAGACCTACAAAACCTCATACCTTGATGGCTACATACTAGTAATTGTATTTTAATAAGTTCAGACTGCTTCAGGTCAGAAATCTGATTGAGAAAGGTAGCAGAAAGGCTGTTAGTAGGTTCAGACTGCTTCAAGCTGGCTTTAGTCTGTATTATCTAGTATTGAATTGAATTAAAATAACTTGTAGTTCAGTAAAGTGGAAACTACCTTTTGGAATGTTTTATACAGAAAATAAACCTCTTTTTCTTACCTTTCTTGGGTATGCTTGGTTATCATCTGATTCTTTTAGATTTCTTTTTCTAAGTTCATTTGAAATATGATTTATGAGAGAAAAATGGTAAGAGGATTCATCGAAGATGATTGAAGAGGATCTTCACAACATACATGCCAAATTGCCAATGTAAGCAAGAAATGAGTAAGGTTGACGTTGTTATTCTGGAACTTTTGTACTAAAGTTGAAACATTTGAATCATGGAGGTAGGGGCAGCTTGTTACTTGATTTTTGTCAAGTGACATTTCCGCATATAAAACTAACAAATATGGAGATCCACGGTAACTTAAATTTCCCAAGGCAATCTCATTGGGATTGCCTTAGGAAATAACATATGCGAATTGAATTGCTTATGGTCATTTAAATGAAGAGGAAAGTAACAAAATAATGGTGTTTCTTGGTATGCACATGTACTAACACTTGAGTGCTTTATAGCTAACTCAGATATTTGCATTGAGAACCAGCTAGAATTTGTTGATTTACATTTTATCTCTGCATATTGGAAGCTTATGCATGGCCATAGGTTCCAATGAACATTCCTGTTGGAAGGTATATCTTCAAATTATCAGTTCATCTCTTGTAATGACAAGAATTTTGTTTTTTTAATTGGTTGGAAGTGTTTGATTTTTAATTGGTTGGTTATTTGTTCCAATGCAAACTAGTGAATGTTGGGATCTACTACTGCTGTGGATCTGCCTCTTTCTTTGTCTCGTGCCATGAAATAATATTCTTTTGAAAGTACGAGTGTGGGAGCCGACGCTTTCGGAGTCCGAACTCATTATTTTGAAAATTAGAAAAATGGGAATATTAGTAAATATGAATTTTCTTGTTAAGAAGAAAATGGAAGGTAAAGAAGAGACATAAATGAAACTTTGCACTGTGAAAAGTAATATAACCATCTTACTTTCCCCGTTGAATTTGACGTCCAGGAAATGGACCTTTTCCAGAAAACCATGGATTTAAAACCATTAAATCCTTCTCAGAAATCTGAGTTTATTGAACTGAATTGAATTATTACAATTCAATTTTGTTGAATATCCAAACGCAAGGTTTCCATGAATTAGGCAAATGAATTCATTCTAACCCATTTTTTGAATATCCAAACGTAAGGATTCATTATTTATTATTATTATTATTATTATTATTTGTAATATGCAATAGCTTTTCAGAATTCATCTGTAGGTGCATACTTCTGCTCATTCACATGGACTTTGACTATCTTTCTTAAATTTCTTTAGTTTTTCTAATTTTGGTATCTAATTTTGAATTTCTAGGCCATTCTTGCAGAGGAAAAGCATGTGCCGATGTAAGTATTTAAGGAAAAGCATGTGCCAATGTAAGTATCTAATTTTTGTATCCTGATTAGGTTGCTTATGCTCATGCTTGAAATTATTATAAGCATGTTTTTTATGACGACATGTATGTAACTTGTTTATATATAAGCATGCATTTATTGTCTTTTTAAAATTTTGATGTTTTTTTTTTTTTTTTTCATTTTCTCATTTTTTTCTTTTGTTTTTACTGTTTAAGGTCAGGCAGGTCAGGCTAACAGAAACCATTAATGTGAAGATATCTTGCAGGAGCCTGCCGAAGAGTTTTTAGCTTCCCCTGTCTTCATACATGCAAAGTAAGTATCATGTCTCTGTGTTATGAGTTGAGCTACCATGCCTACCTTTAGAAATTGGTTTACCATTAGAAATTGCCCAAAATATCACATTAGGTCACGACATACAACATGGATCATTTACAGAAACTATTGGCTATGTGTGTTTCACCAGTTTTACCAGAACCTGCTTTGCTTAAGGCTCATCGTACAGGTCCTCTGTGGACTGTTTTGTAAATAGTACAGAGTGCTTTACCTGCGTTTTTTGATGGCTTTGGGGAGAGGCATTTGATCAGTAAAAGTGAAATGGTGAGGATTGATTTCACTAGAGATTTACAGCAGTCATCATTCACAGAGATTGTTACTTCTCTCATGCATTTTGCTTAAAATCCATGTTTATGCATGATTCTCATGCATTGACATGGATTTGGGCAAAACAAGATCGAAATGGAAAATTTGGGAAAACAGGGGAAATTTTCTAAACTATGATGGATTCATTCCAGGATGGATGGATTATTAGATCATGGATGCATTCCACGATGGATGGATTGTTAGATCATGGATGGATGGATCATCATGCATGTGTTTATGTATTTGCTCGAGATTAATGGAGCAGACCCGGATGTGCGTCGGAGCTATCCGTAAGAGCGGGGGTCCCTGGAAGGTGGGAACCGTTGTTATGACCATGATGAAGCTGTCCATTTCCTATGGACGGCATTGGAGGGGCCTGGCCATTTGGACAGGCCGTGTTTATGTATTTGCTCGAGATTAATGGAGCAGACCCGGATGTGCGTCGGAGCTATCCGGAAAGCGAGGGTCCCTAGAAGGTGGGAACCGTTGTTATGACCATGATGAAGCTGTCCATTTCCTCTAGACGGCATTGGAGGAGCCTGGCCATTTGGACAGGCCGTGTTTATGTATTTGCTCGAGATTAATGGAGCAGACCCGGATGTGTGTCGGAGCTATCCGGAAGAGTGGGGGTCTCTGGAAGGTGGGAACCGTTGTTATGACCATGATGAAGCTGTCCATTTCCTATGGACGGCATTAGAGGGGCCTGGCCATTTGGATAGGCTGTGTTTATGTATTTGCTCGAGATTAATGGAGCAGACCCGGATGTGCGTCGGAGCTATCTGGAAGAGCAGGGTTCCCTGGAAGGTGGGAACCGCTGTTATGACCATGATGAAGCTGTCCATTTCCTATGGACGACATTGGAAGGGCCTGGCCATTCGGACAGGCCGTGTTTATATTTGTATTATATTTGTATTTGCAGGGACCACACCCGAACCCATTCTCAAATCCTAATAACCTATAACCAAAACCTAAACCTATAACCTATAACCTAAATCAAAACCCCTAACCTAAACCAAAACCTAAACCTATAACCTAAACTCAATTCCCTAAAGCTAAACCTACACCTAATCCTAATCTCAACTCCCTAACCTAAACCTAAACCTTAACTTGAAAACCCAAACTTAAACCCAATCTTGAACCTGAACCCGATTTCCTAAACCTAAACCATAACCCATTCTCAAATCCAAAAATCTATAACCTAAACCTAAACTAAAACCAAAACCTATAACCTCTACCCGAACACATTCTCAAATCCAAAAATCTAAACCTTAACCAAAACCTATAACCTAAACCCGAACCCATTCTCAAATCCAATAACCTAAACCTTAAACTAAACCAAAACCAATAACCTAAACCAAAACCTATAACCTAAACTCAAATCCCTAAAACCTTAACCTATAACCTAAACTCAAATCCCTAAACCCGAACCCATTCTCAAATCCCATAACCTATAACCTAAACCAAAGCCAAAACCTATAACCTAACCTAAAACTATACTTATAACCTAAAACTATTCCCAAATCCCAAACCTAGAACCTAAACGTAACCTTTCCCTAAACCTATAACCTAAACTTAATTCCCTAGAGCTAAACCTACACCTAATCCTAATCTCAACTCTCTAACCTAAACCTAAACCTAAATTTGAAAACCAAGACTTAAACGCAATCCCGAACATGAACCCGATTCCTAAACCTAAACCATAACCCATTCTCAAATCCCAAAAAACCTATAACCTAAACCTAAACCTAAACCTTAACAAAACCTGTAACATAAACCCGAGCCCATTCTCAAATCCCAAAACCTATAACCTAAACCTTAGCCAAAACCTATAGCCTAAACCCGAACCCATTCTCAAATCCCAAAACCTATAACTTATAACCTAAACCAAAACCTATAACCTAAACCAAAACCAAAACCAAAACCTATAACCTAAACCCGAACCCATTCTCAAATCCAATAACCTAAACCAAAACCAATAAACTAAACCAAAACCTATAACCTAAACTCAATTCCCTAGAGCTAAACCTACACCTAATCCTAATCTCAACTCTCTAACCTAAACCTAAACCTAAACTTGAAAACCAAGACTTAAACACAATCCCGAACACGAACCCGATTCCTAAACCTAAACCATAACCCATTCTCAAAACCCAAAAAACCTATAACCTAAACCTAAACCTAAACCTTAACTTAAATCTTAACCTAAACCTTAACCAAAACCTGTAACCTAAACCCGAGCCCATTCTCAAATCCCATAACCTATAACCTAAACCAAAACCAAAACCTATAGCCTAAACCCAAACCCATTCTCAAATCCCATAACTTAAACCTTAACCTAAACCTAAACCAATAGCCTAAACCAAAACCTATAACCTAAACTCAATTCCCTAGAGCTAAACCTGCACCTAATCCTAATCTCAACTCTCTAACCTAAACCTAAACCTAAACTTGAAAATAAAGACTTAAACGCAATCCCGAACACGAACCCGATTCCTAAACCTAAACCATAACCCATTCTCAAATCCCAAAAAACCTATAACCTAAACCTAAACCTAAACCTTAACCTAAATCTTAACTTAAACCTTAACCAAAACCTGTAACCTAAACCCGAGCCCATTCTCAAATCCCATAACGTATAACCTAAACCAAAACCAAAACCTATAGCCTAAACCCGAACCCATTCTCACATCCCATAACCTAAACCTTAACCTAAACCAAAACCAATCACCTAAACCAAAACCTATAACCTAGACTCAATTCCCTAGAGCTAAACCTACACTTAATCCTAATCTCAACTCTCTAACCTAAACCTAAACATAAACTTGAAAACCAAGACTTAAACGCAATCCCGAATACGAACCCGATTCCTAAACCTAAACATAACCCATTCTCAAAACCCAAAACACCTATAACCTAAACTTAAACCTAAACCTTAACCAAAACCTGTAACCTAAACCCGAGCCCATTCTCAAATCCCAAAACCTATAACCTAAACCAAAACCAAAACTTATAGCCTAAACCCGAACCCATTCTCAAATCCCAAAACCTATAACCTATAACCTAAACCAAAACTTATAACCTAAACCAAAACTAAAACCAAAACCTATAACCTAAACCCGAACCCATTCTTAAATCCAAAAACCTAAACCTTAACCTAAACCAAAATCTATACCCTAAACTCAAATCCCTAAACCAAAAGCTATAACCTAAACTCAAATCCCTAAACCAAAACCTATAACCTAAACTCGAAAACCTAAACCTTAACCTAAATCAAAACCTAAACCCGAACCCATTCTCAAATCCAATAACCTAGACCTTAACCAAAACCAAAACCTATAACCTAAACCCGAACCCATTCTCAATTCCCAAAACCAAAACTATAACCTAAACTCAAATCCCTAAACCAAAACCTAAAACCTAAACCCGAAAACCTAAACCTTAACCTAAATCAAAACCTAAACCCGAACCCATTCTCAAATCGAAAAACCTAAACCTTAACCTAAAAAAACCAAAACCTATAACTAAACCTTAACCTAAACCTAAATCAAAACCTATAACCTAAACCAAAACCAAAACCTATAACCTAATTAACCCTAAACCCTAAACCTAAACTTGAAAAGCAAGACTTAAACCCAATCCCGAACATGAACCCGATTCTTAAACCTAAACCATAACCCATTCTCAAATCCAAAAACCTATAACCAAACCTTAACCTAAACCTAAACCAAAACCTATAACCAAAACCAAAACCAAAACCTACAACCTAAACCCGAACCCATTCTCAAATCCCAAAACCTATAACCTAAATCTAAACCTTAACCAAAACCTATAACCTAAACCAAAACCAAACCTATAACTTAAACCCGAATCCATTCTCAAATCCTAAAACCTATAACCTAAACCAAAACCAAAACTTATAACCTAATCCCGAACCTATTCTCAAATCCGAAAAAAAACCTTAACCTAAACCTAAACCTAAACCTTAACCTAAACCTTAACCAAAACCTGTAACCTAAACCCGAGCCCATTCTCAAATCCCAAAACCTATAACCTAAACCAAAACCAAAACCAAAACCTATAACCTAAACCCGAACCCATACTTAAATCCAAAAACCTAAACCTTAACCTAAACCAAAAACCTATAACCTAAACCAAAACCTATAACCTAAACTCAAAACCTATAACCTATAACCTAAACCCATTCTCAAATCCCAAAAAACCTAAACCTAAGCCTAAACCAAAACCATAACCTATAACCTAAACCCGAACCCATTCTCAAATCCCAAAACCTATAATCTAAACCAAAACCAAAACCTATAACCTAAACCCGAACCTATTCTCAAATCCGAAAACCTATAACCTAAAACTAAACCTTAACCTAAACCTAAACCAAAACCTATAACCTAAACCAAAGCTTATAACCTAAACCCGAACCCATTCTCAAATCCCATAACCTATAACCTAAACCAAAGCCAAAACCTATAACTAAAACGCGAAACCATTCTCAAATCCAAAAACCTAAACCTTAACGAAGACCTATAACCTAAACCAAAACCAAAACCTATAACCTAAACCCAAACCCATTCTCAAATCCAAAAACATAAACTTTAACCAAAACCTATAACCAAAACCAAAACCAAAACCTATAACCTAAACCCGAACCCATTCTCAAATCCCAAAACCTATAACCTAAATCTAAACCTTAACCAAAACCTAAAAACCTAAACCAAAACCAAACCTATAACCTAAACCCGAATCCATTCTCAAATCCCAAAACCTATAACCTAAACCAAAACCAAAACTTATAACCTAATCCCGAACCTATTCTCAAATCCCAAAAAACCTATAACCTAAACCTAAACCTTAACCTTAACCTAAACCTTAACCAAAACCTGTAACCTAAACCCGAGCCCATTCTCAAATCCCAAAACTTATAACCAAAACTAAAACCAAAACCAAAACCTATAACATAAACCCGAACCCATACTTAAATCCAAAAACCTTAACCTAAACCAAAACCTATAACCTAAACCAAAACCTATAACCTAAACTCAAATCCCTAAACCAAAACCTATAACCTAAACCTAAATCAAAACCTAAACCCGAACCCATTCTCAAATCCAAAAACCTAAACCTTAACCTAAACCAAAACCTATAACCTAAACTCAAACCAATTCTCAAATCCAAAAACCTAAACCTTAACCAAAACCTATAACCTAAACCTTAACCAAAACCTATCCTAAACCAAAACCAAAACCTATAACCTAATCCCGAACCCATTCTCAAATCCCAAAAAACCTAAACCTAAGCCTAAACCAAAACCATAACCTATAACCTAAACCCGAACCCATTCTCAAATCTCAAAACCTATAACCTAAACTAAAACCAAAACCTATAACCTAAACCCGAACCCATTCTCAAATCCGAAAACCTATAACCTAAACCTAAACCTTAACCTAAACCTAAACCAAAAGCTATAACCTAAACCAAAGACTATAACCTAAACCCGAACCCATTCTCAAATCCCATAACCAATAACCTAAACCAAAGCCAAAACCTATAACTTAAACGTGAAACCATTCTCAAATCCAAAAACCTAAACCTTAACCAAGACCTATAACTTAAACCAAAACCAAAACCAATAACCTAAACCCGAACCCATTCTCAAATCCAAAAACCTAAACTTTAACCAAAACCTATAACCAAAACCAAAACCTATAACCTAAACCCAAACCCATTCTCAAATCCAAAAACCTAAACCTTAACCTAAACCAAAACCTATAACCTAAACCTTAACCTAAACCTAAACCAAAACCTATAACCTAAACCAAAACCAAAACCTATAACCTAAACTCGAACCCATTCTCAATTCCCAAAACCCAAACCTATAACCTAAACCAAAACCAAAACCTATAACTTAAACCCGAACCCATTCTCAAATCCCAAAACCTATAACCTAAGCCTATAACCTAAACCCGAACCCATTCTCAAATCCAAAAACCTAAACTTTAACCAAAACCTATAACCTAAACTAAAACTTATAACCTAAACCCAAGCCCATTCTCCAATCCCAAAACCTATAACCTAAACCCAAACTCATTCTCAAATCCCAAAACCTATAACCTAAACCTAAACCTAAACCTAAACCTTAACCTAAACCTAAACCTATCATCATATGGTGAGACCATTTCTTTTGTGTTAATTTCATTCCTCTTTAAGTTTTTTTTTTTTTTTTTTTAATTTATTAAGAAAAAAATGGTTATACATGATGCACTTCTTTCGCTTGTCTTTCTTTTCTCCAATGGGTATTCTAATTTATGAGTGACATGACTGTTTGTAGGATGATGGAATATACGAAGCTGTTGAAATTTCATGCTGAAGTGCAAGCACATTAATTTCTCTAATGAAGCCAAAGACTTGTATTTTCAGTATTATTGTAATTGTAGTTGTAATTGATTGAATGAATTGGATTGTAATTGATTGTAATTATAATTGATTGAATGAAGGATTGTAATTGTAATTGATTGAATGAAGGATTATACAGGTGGTAATTGAATGAACAAATGATAATATAAAATTTTTTAATGTCCAAAATAGCTACGGATACTGACTGTAGCCACTAATCTGATAGGTGTAGCCTTAAATTTGACAGATTGGGAAGAAATATTAATATTTTGCTACGGATTATAACCGTAGCTATTGGAATATATAGCTACGGATTAAATCTGTAGCCATAGGTTGCATTGCGCCAATGGGTACGAGAGTGCTACGGACTAAAACCGTAGCCATAGATCTCTGGTACGGATTTGGTCCGTAGCCTTTGCCAATTTTTGGTAGTTATTGCTACGGATCATATCCGTAGCTGTTGGGACATATAGCTACGGATTAAATCCGTAGCTATAGGTTCCAAACCTATTGTTTCGGGACCTACGACTACGACTACGCTAGTGCTACGGACTAGATCCGTATCCATATATCTATGGCTACGGATTTAATCCGTAGCCTTTGCCCATTTTTCTGGTAGTGTTTTCTGTCACGGGGAATATCATTCTTCTTTTCTCTGTCCACAACATTAGCCATCAATCTACCGTGTCCTCTTCTGCCTGTCTCGTAATGAAATATCGACATTTTCTTGGTCATTAATTCCAATGCATGGGATTTCGTAGACAGGTCACGGAAGGTTCTTATGTTAGCACTGGTGAGACCAAATGCGATTCCAGTCTCCATGGAGTTCAGACACATTTTCACCTATTATTTTTTTTTCTAGTAACTGTCTATATGAAGCTCCCAATTTCTTCCATTTGTCAATGAATTTTTTCTACTGGTTCACCTTCTCTTTATCTTACAGAAGCTAGTTCTGTAATACTAACATCACGATCTGATGAGAAAAAATTTGACATAAATGCGTCTTGCATTTGTTCCCATGTTCGTATCGATTCTAGTGCTAGGCTAGAGTACCATCAGAAGGCTTTTCTTGTCAATGATGAACCGAATAGCCGTAAGCAATATTGTGGGACAGTAGAGAAGTTACCCATTGTTGTAATGAAGTGCATGGGATGTTCATTTGGGGACCCATCTACATTGAATTTTTTGAAATTAGGGTGTTTGAAATTTGCCAGGAAATGTATATCTTCCACTTCTTTCGGATACAGTGTTCGATATCGAAGTCTTCCAATGTTCTCTCTCTCTCTTTCTACTCTAACGGCCTCTACGACTACTTATCGTACGTCCTCTTAAGTTATTACTCTTGCCATTGGAGCAGACCTGTGTGATCCCACCCTCAATGGTTGAGAGCCTTCAGGTCGTTGTTCTTGTTCATTCATGGCAGCCATCATCGGAGGGGCTACGATCTAAGCTACATTGTGCACTAGACTAGCCAGAGCTTCTTATAGACTCCTGCATTCTTCCATAAGCGTTCTCTGTGCTTACACCATGTCAGCTATACGATCTTCAGTAGTCGGCCGTGGACCTTAGTTTGTTCCTGTCATGCATACGACAGCTTCCTCATTCCCTGATGAGGCAGGCATTAGAGTAGAGTAAGAATACACTGGTACGATAGGGCTTATCAAGAGAGGGGTTTCATTTGGATCTTTCGTACTCCCGCAGAATTCAACCAATTGCGATATTACTTGTTGAGGCATATTTTGAGGTGACACTGAGACTGTTGTACTTTTCATCGGTGATTTAACTTTTTCTTTTCTTGTCCATCGAATATTCATAGCAGGCAATGCTGGGAAATCCTGCGATGTCAGATAAGGAAGGGGTTCCCCGAGTATAGATCTGGAGGGGCGACTTTAGGGTTATTTTTGGTTGCATTCTGCGTTATCGGTCCTCTGACTTTCTTTGGAGATGAATTCAACCTAGCAATTGCAGTGTTTCGAGCTCTTGTTCCTCAGGATAATACAACAACCCAGTCGTTATTGTTATCCTGTGCTAATGGTGAGATGGTTATAACTCTGATCATGACTCGGGACTTGTCATTTTTACTTGCGATAGATCGACCTTCATGATTTGCAGATTGATTTGTAGCATATTCTACCACGAACCCAGTTGTTGTGAAGTAGAAATTCGTCTTGTTTGTAACAGTTGCCATTGATTTTGATTTGGATTTTTGTCTTGTATCCTTCAATTAACAATATGAAATCTCATTTAGTATTTAAATAATAAAATATTATATCTTAGGGATAAAGGGAAGGATGTTCCCATTGAGAGTCGCCATTTTGGCGTCAGTATGATGCCAAACTATGATGAAATTCTCTAAACTTCCTCTATGTTAATCTTAATTAAGATAATATGTATTCGATCTCTAGCAGAGTCGCCATTTTGTTTTGACATGAAATGAATGTATTTGATTTAGGGAATTATCTTACTTAATCATAACAGAGAAAATATATAGAACAATCATCAGGTTTATTCATTCTGGATTCATCTACATCCTTTGATTTCCCTTGATTCTAAGATAGAATATTCAAAATACAAATATCGAACGAGTTGAATATCAAATCTGGCAGCATTTCGGCTTATGATTTGTTCATAATCTCATTGAGAGGAATATTATATGAATATAATCATTCTGTATCTTCTTCTTGAACTCATAATCGTGATTCTGAATTGAAGAAGAGCTGGAATTAAAGAAAAATTGGTTTGTTGACAGTCATTTTGATTTATTTCAATAGCATCTCGGCTCTTTGATACAAATACCCGTGCAACATATTGTGGTTGTGCAGGTCCGCGCAACACCATAGTATGTTGCGCAGACTAGTGTGATATGCCTCCTGCTTCTTTCCTTCTTCTTCTTCTGGATACCTTCAAAGTCTTCTCCTTCTTCGGAGCTCTGGTCTTCTTCGTAATCTTCGTTGTGTCAAATGGGAGGGGGTGGGGTATTTATAGGCCTCCGCACCTGTGAACCCTCAATCTTCATGCCATGGAGTCCACTTCTCATTTGATCTTAGCCATCCAACTCATCCTGACCATACCGGTGCTATGCAGGTGCGCGCAACTAATAATAGCGTTTGCAAGAACTAGCGCAACCAATATGTTTTGCGTGGGTACGCGCAATGCCATGAACCTCCCTTTTCTTTTATATTTTCTTCATTTTTGTTTTTTGTTATTTCTCTTGATCTTTCTTTTGATTTATTCTTGAATCTTCAATTTCATACCTTAACAACAATCTGGATCTTGCCTATAGATGATCCTAACCCAAATAGGAAAACCCACTTAGATCATCTATTCAATCCATTCTAAGTTTATATTTTCTACCATTCTAATGTTGGCTTTAGAAGGTTCAAAGTTACTAAATGAATTACTGAACAAAAATTCAAAGAGGAAAATCTATTCCAATTCGGATGGTAAAGGTGCCACCGAATGGCCACTCGGTAACACCGAAGACACCTTCGATATTACCGAAAGTGCCCAAAATAGTCCAGCAGCCTTCAAAGCTAATTCGGTACCACCGACTAAAATTTTGGTACCACCGACTGCTACTGAAGAATAAAGTTCAGTAGTACCGAAAGTGACAAATACCATCCAACAACTTAAGGATCTAATTCGGTACCACCTAGTGATATTTCAGTACTACCAAGTGTTCACTCGCTAGCACCTAAAGCTAGCCATTATAGATCCGTTGGGGCCTTTTCTTTATAAATACAGGACCCAGAACCTTATGGAAATGGTGGATTTAGGCATTTTAGAGTCTCTAGTGTATCCCTAGCTTATCCCACTCATCCTAGACTCTATTCACATGAGATTCATACTTTCTTCATTGTGATTCCTCACTTTAATGAACATTCAAAGCTCTTATTGATGAAGAACATAATCTCGATCCTCCTTTAGAGTACAAAGACCAAACCTCTTGGTAAATCCATTGTCTTGGTGTTACTCTAGAGCATCCATTGGTTGAATCCCTTACGAAATCCATTCATAACCTTTGATACGAGATTCGACCAGCTCCTATTATCTTGGTAACCTTAATAGGAACATCCTATGCAAGGTTCTTGATCGTGAAGCTGAAACAATAGGTAAACTACAGCATAGCGATCAGGGGAGCATCGGGGAGTTAATTCAAGCACGGAAGAGCGAAGATCAAACAACCCAACATAAGCTACAAAAGAGGACTCAACCCAACAAGTGTCATTATTAAGAGTCTACAAGTTAGTCTTTATGCTCGTGTAGGATTAAGGCTAAGAGTATCTTATCCTTAAACTCGATTAGGTTCCTAGTGTGAGACCTTGGCCTGTGTGCCTAAACGTAGGTGCCTTGTGTGGGACCTTGGCCGATGGGCCTAAACGTATGTGCCTTGTGTGGGACCCTGGTCGGTGGGCCTAAATGGAGGTGCCTAGTGTGGGACCTTGGCCGTGGGGCCTAAACATAGGTTCTTAATATAGGACCTTTGCTCAAGTGGAGAGCATAAATTGTGAGTCCTTTGTGTAGGGCCATAAAGGTTAATGGTGAACCTTATTTAAAACCATTATAGTGAAATCCGGCATACTCTAGGATAGAGTACGGTTGTTAGGAGTGGAGTAGGCACATAGCTGAACCACTATACATCCTTGTGTTTGGAATTGTCATTTGCGCATCTATTTAATCATGATCATATAAGTTTGAATGCTTGATTATTTATGCATGATTGAATGATTGTTTAAGATTGATAGGTAGCACATTCCACACACAAGTTCACAATGTTATAGGCTAGTTGTTTTATTTGTATATCTTGAGCAGCCTATGAGATTGGACCCTCTATTGGATTGGAAGCCTTTAGAGTTACATTGCCTTACTTAGTTAAATTACAAATCAGTTTAAGTTAGGCAATAAAAATTTTAAATTGGTATAATCAGCGAAAAGTCCTATTCATCCCCCTCTAGGACTCTTGAACCATTCCATACTTCTACTACAGTGGTCTAAATCGCAATTTCAGATGTCGTTAAATAAATACCTTCATATGTTAAATTTATGAAAGATCTTTGCACTACTAAAAGAAGGCAAAACATATAAAAAAATCTTGTTGATAGAAAAAGTGAGTGCCATCCTCAAGCAAGAAGTGCCACAAAAATACAAAGATCCTGGTAGCCCTACCATCACTTGTGTAATTGGGAACCACTGGATTGAGCACACACTTCTTAACTCAGAGGTGAGTGTTAACTTAATACAATACTCGGTTTACGAATAATTGGGTGTAGGAGAATTGAAACCCACCCGAACCACATTACAACTTGATAATCGATCGATTTGTATACCGAGAGGGATGATTGAGAATGTGTTGGTCCAAGTTGACAAATTCTACTATCGAGTAGATTTTATTGCCCTGGATCTCAACCCATCATAGATATGAGTACTCAAATACCCATCATTCTTAGTCGCTCATTCCTTGTTATATCAAATGTTATCATTAATTGTAGGAATGGAATTATGAATTTATCTTTTAGAAATAAGACATTGGAGCTCAACATCTTTTTCAATATGAACAAATAGTCAGAGGATGATGACGATACCCACAACATTAACATGATCGATTCTTTCATGGAATATAGAGCACTTTTGACTCTATATTCTGACACTCTAAGGACATGCTTGCCCACTACCCTGATTTAGGTGATGACATTATTAGAGAGATGGATGCCTTGCTTGATGCTACGCCGGTACTTGAAGTTAACCGGTGGAGGCTATAATTTGAGAAATTACCCCAAATCAATGTAGTGCATCTACTGTCTAGCCTCAAATCACCAAATTTTGACCTAAAACCTTTGCCTCCTGATCTTAAATATGTCTACTTAGGTCAATATGAGACATACCCAATGATGATTTCTTCCCACCTGGAGAAAGAACAAGAGAGTATGCTTATTTCTACTCTTTTGAGCATAAAGGAGCCCTTGGACCTCAACGAAATTGATCCTTTGATTTATACTCATCACATTTATATTGAGGATAATGCAAAAACCTCCTAACAACCACAACGTCGAATCAATCCAAATATGAAAGAAGTGGTAAAGGCTAAGGTACTTAAGTTGTTAGATGTGGGTATAATATACCATATATCCAACAGTCAATGGGTGAGTCCAACTCAGGTGGTTCCTAAGAAGTTCAGAATCACCATTGTAGCCAATGCCGACAATGAACATGTACTAGCTAGAGTTACTACTGGTTGAAAAATGTGCATTGACTACAGAAAATTGAATACCATCATAAGGAAGGACCACTTTCCTTTACCCTCCATTGATCAAAATTTGGAAAGGTTAGCTGGTCACTCATACTATTACTTCCATGACGACTATTCGGGCTACAACCAGATTGAGATAGCCTTTAAACATCAAGAAAAGACAATGTTCGCATGTCCATTTGACACATTTGCTTACCGAATGATGCCATTCAGACTGTGTAATGCCCCCGCCACTTTTCAGCGATGTATGTTGAGTATTTTTTCTGACATGGTGAGACAATATTTAGAGGTCTCCATGGACAACTTCTCTGTCATTAGTCCATCCTTCAGTGAGTGTTTGAAAAATCTTAAATGTGTGTTGAAGTGATGCGAGAAAAAGAATTTGGTTCTGAATTAGGAGAAATGTCATTTCATGGTTCCCAAGGGACTTCAGTCATCTCTCTTGTCCTTTATGTAATCTACTTCAAAAGGATGCACCATATGAGTGGACTGAACAATGCCATGAAGCTTTCACTAAGCTCAAGGGCATGTTGACTACAACTCCTATCATGCAGCCACCTGATTGGAGCATCCCTTTTGAGATTATGTGCGATGCATCTAATTATGTTATTGGGGTAGTGTTAGGCCAGAGAAAAGAAAAGAAGCCCTACGTTATTCACTATGCAAGTAGAACTCTAAATTCTGCCCAAGTGAATTACTCTACTACGGAGAACTCTAAATTGTGAGCCCAGTTTTCGAGTTATTCACTTATCTTGTGCGCACACTTACACCACACTCTAAGCTTTCTATAAGCTTATGCCCGATAGATGCGTGTAGGTGGCATTAGGTTGTAGCAGCGTCGAGCTTGGAGTGTGCAACAGACTTTTGGAGCTTTGATTTTATTTTTTTATATGTATTTCCCTTTCAGCACTGTATTCAAATGTTTATATTAGTAGATATGTGATGATGATATTGCCTTTGTGATTTAGGTAAACTTGTGGTTATGCTTCTTATGACACAAATGTACGTTGGAAAATCCTCCTTGTAGGATCCCAAGATCGGAATTTGGCGTAAGCACGCTAGGAGCAGAGAATGGGGTACTATGGAGACTGTCGGCACCGGATTTGGCGATTGGGAATTTTGTGAGCCCGGTTTTTGAGTTTAGGGTGTGACATTTTATGATGACTAGTAGAGATGGGATGTCTGACACGATACTTGCGTGTAGGAGAATGATGTGAATATCTATGGTGATGATTTATGAGGAAATTCAAATAGTGCAATACATTTAAAGAAAAACAGGTAAAGGGCATGATCAAATTACTTGCGTACTCTGAAGGAAGGATTCTCACCTTAGCTTATTGCTCTTTAGAGATATTTCTTATGGTAGGTCCTACTCTAATTACCTGTTTTAAGTCAAACTTTAATCAGGTTTAACATATCTATTTAGGTTATGCTAAGACGAGCTGCGCATTAGTAGTCTTTAATTTGTTATGCTTGGGTCCATCCCACCACTGAGTTAACTAAATCGGGTGCAATGGCTCCTATTGCATGGAAGTTTGAAGAAAAAAATGAAAGGAAAGAAGAGCAAGAAAGGAAAAGATGGATCAAACCGAGTTGCTAGGTGGACTCGGTACTTCCTAGCCGAAGGCTTATGCCTCTCTCCCTCTTTCTCTTCTTAAACTGTACATGATCTCTCTTCTTTCTTCTCTCTCTACACTTTCTTCCCTCTAAGTATTTCTTACCTTTCTTGGGTGAAGCTGAAAGAAGGATGTAACGAGGGCAGTAGAGGATCCTGTAAGAAGTATATCATCTACATAAAGAAGAAGAATTAGTGAACCAAAATCAGAATGAAGAATAAATAAGGATGAGTCTGCTAGGCTGCAAAAGAAACCATATTTAAGAAGAAAAGCACTAAATCGATCAAACTAAGCACGATGTCCTTTTTGAAGACCATAGAGAGCCTTTTGAAGCTTGCAAACATGTGTTGGATATTGAGGGTCTATCATTCCTGGAGGTTATTCCATGTAGATATCTTCCGAAAGTAGACCATGCAGGAAAGCATTTTTTACGTCAAGTTAACGTATGGACCATTTCTGAACAAGTGCTATAGTGATGACCAAGCGGATAGTTCCAGGTTTTATTACTGGAGAAAAGGTCTCGGTATAGTCCAACCCATCAACTTGATGATACCCTTTGCTACAACACGAGCTTTAAGGCGATCTAGTGAGCCATCTGGTTTGAGTTTTGTCTTGAGCACCCATTTAGAGCCAATAACATGCATGTCAGGAGTGAGAGGAACTAGTTGCCAAGTCTGATTTTTATGAACAGCCTCAAGTTCCTCATCCATTGTAGCCTTCCAGCCAGGTTGAGATAAGGCAGATTGAATATTATGAGGTTCACGAGGGATATTGGCTGAGGATGTGGAGGAAGTCAAGGTATATTTTGGATTGGGTTTAATAATTCCTCTATGTGAGCGAGTAACCATGGAATGTGAGAGGGGGGCTTGTGCTTGTGGAGGTTGAATTATTTTAATTTGAGGCTATGAGACTGTTTGAGAGGGATCAGACTCAAGCTGTGAAGAATGTGTGGGTTGCTCATGCATCTCAGACTCGAGTTGGAGTGACTCATGCTCAAGGGGTGCTAACTGCATCTCGGATTCAGGTTCAAACCTGAGCTGTTGGGTCCCATGTTTAGTTGGAGAGAAAGAACGTGCAGAGGATTTTGAATCTGGAGGGGATATTGACACTGCTGGTAAATGACTCAAACATGGTGGTGTAAGGGTTGGCAATTGAGTCTTTACAACAGGATTGGAGTCAGTAGGAGGTAACCATGAATCAAAGATGCTAATAACATGTGATGTAGGAAGAGTAATACTTTGATTCTGAGTATGTTTATAAGGAAAAAATAACTCATCAAAAACCACATGGCGGGAGATAAAAAAATAAAATTTGCTAGAAGGATGAAAACACTTGTATCCTTTATGTTTATCACTATAGCCAACAAAGATGCAAAGTATGGTTTTTGGATCAAACTTGTGTCACCGTGTATCCCAGGTGTAAGGAAAACATTTAGACCCAAAGACACGAAGTGAAGAATAATCAGGATGAGTGTCATGCAGTGCAAAGTATGGAGTTTCAAAATTAAGAGTAGACGAAGGTAACCGATTAATAAGATAGACAGCGGTAGTGAAAGCTTCAACCCATAAAAATAAAGGGGCACCACTGTGAAATAACATAGTCATACCTAGTTCTCGTATTATCCTATGTCGCCTTTCAACCATACCTGTTTGCTATGGAGTATATGGGCATGATACTTGATGAATGATACCTGTGGAAAGAAAATGAGATGATAGCTTGGAGTTTATGAATTCTCCTCCTCCATCAGAGTGAAAAATCTTAATTTGTTTGTTGAATTGTCTAGTAACATATTGTTTAAAGACTAATAAGCATTAGCAAAATCAGATTTTTGTTGTAAGGGAATGATCCAAGTATACTTAAAAAAGTCATCTACCAAACATGCATAATATCTGAATTTTCTAATTGATAAAATAGGAGCAGGTCACCACAAGTCACAATGAATTTTTTCAAAAATACTAGAACTAGAATGTTCAGAACAGGAAAACGATAATCTACTAAGCTTTCCTAATTGACAACTATCACAAATGTGTTGAGGTTTTACAGCGCCTATAACATCAATCAATCATTTATTCTTTAATAACTGTAAAGCAGAAAACTGAGGATGTCCTAAGCGTTTATGCCAAACGTTGATTGAGCTGGATTTGAATCGATGAGAAAAATAGAGCTCTGGCGAAGTGGGAAGAACATAGAGATCACCCTTCCGCCTCCCTGTGATCACCAGTTGTCTGGTTTGTCGTTCCTTAACACAAAAGTCAATATTAGAGAATTCACAATTAACAGGAAACTGAGTTGTTAGCTGACTTACGGAGAGCAATTTGTTTTTTAAAAAAAAGTTAGGAACTAGTAGGACATCGTGAAGAGGTAAGGTATTATTTTTTTGTTTAATGCTAGAATCTCCAATACCAAGAATTGGTAGAGAAGATCCATCACCACTAAGAACTGAATCTGCACCAAAGTAGTTACGAATATTGGTTAACATACCTGGCTTACCTGTCATGTGGTTAGAGGCTCCTGTTTCTGAGGTCCACTCTGTTTTAGTGATGGTGTTATCCAATGTGAGAGCTGCAAGAGCTTGTGGTATGTCATCATGTTGAGTTGGTTTTTTGGGTACCCACCAACATATTTTTGCAATATGTCCCACCATGCCACAGTACTGACATTTTTCTTCAAGGTAAAGCTCTCATTCTACGGGAGTCATACGGCGTTCTCCAGGTGGTGGAGGACGTCTTTGTTGAGAGCCCGAAGTGGGGCTAACAGAATAAGCAAGGTTTTGTTCTTTTGGTTATTGTGCCTGAAATCCTCTCCCAGTTGATATGAATTTTTGTTTGTTATCATGATATCCTGAGGAGGATTACTAGAAGCGTTGTTGTTGTTGCCCATAAAATGCCATTTGAGGAGTGAACGAGTTTGGGACATTTGTATGATTAGAGAACCAACTGCATCGCTGATCAAAACTTTGGAGTTGTGAGACCAGCTCAGCATATGAAAGCCTTGGTGGCTTTAGCATGGTAGTGGTGAAAGTTTCATATTGAGGGCCAAGGCTAGTGAGAAAGGAGAAAACTTTTTTTTTGTCTGGGACAGGTTTCCCGATAGCTGCAAGACTATCGCATAAACCCTTGAAGGTGCAAATATGTTCTCCAATGGGTTTGTCATCTTCTTTGAGAAGATATGTTACCTGTTGTCTAAGTGTGAATTCACGTTCTTGTGAATCTTCCGCATATGCATTCTTACGTGCATCCCAGATAACATGGGTTGTGTCTAAGCCAACAACGAAGCCAAGTGTTTCTTCATAGAGTGTTCCAATTATCCACCCACGAAGAAGACGATCTGCTTTCACTAGTCAATGTATGCTTCGGTTAATCTTGGTGCAGAACTTTCTGTATCTTTGATGTTATTTGAATCTGGTATGGTGTATTTGGTGGGGGCAGGATCTTCATTGGTAAGGTGGCCGACCAGTTCTTGGCTTTCTGCAAGAACTAAGGCTTGTTCACGCCATAAGGGATAATTTGTAGGACTAAGTTTGAGGGTAATGAAGTTACCAACATTGAGAGATAGTGAAGTCATGGTTGCAAGGAGCTGATGGGTTGTGTCGTGTGGTCACACAGGGCTTTGATACCAAGAAGAAAAGTTGAAAAACAATGGAGATGTTTAAAAACATGAACATTCGGCAATGGTAATTTTATTCAAGCAATGGTGATTCATTTCTAATACAGAGGACTGATATTTAGATGTACAAAAAATAGACTGTATGAAATCAGCAATGGGAATTTTCAAGAAATCTGTTGATAGCAAGAAATCCGTTGATTGCATGAAAACTGGGGATTTAATTGCATGAAGTCTGGGCGTTGAATGCATGAAGTCTAGGCATAACATCTAGATTGCATGAAATCAGGGAATTTTGAAATCCGTTGATTGCAAGAAATCAGTTGATTGCATGAAAACTGATTGCAAGAAATCAGGGGATTTCAATTTCAAACACCACCATTGACGCTTGAAAGAAATCAGGGGATTTCAAATTTCAAACACCACCGTTGACGCCATCCAACGTATTGTCTTGCTGAGTTGTGCCATGAAAACTAGGGATTTGATTGCATGAAGTCTGGGCGTTGAATGCATGAAGTCTGGGAGCAGCATCTAGATTGCATGAAATTAGGGGATTTTTGAAATCTGTTGATTGCAAGAAATCCGTTAATTACATGAAAACTGATTGCAAGAAATCAGGGGATTTCAAATTTCAAACACCACCGTTGACACTTGCAAGAAATCAGGGGATTTCAAATTTCAAACACCACCGATGACGCCTCTTGGGAAAAAAATACGCAAAGTCCGGAAGCTCGGATAGGGGATGAGTCGACTCTGCTCACACTGCCTAATATCGTCCGAGGCAACAGTTATGGCCAAGACAGTAATGTACAAAGCTAATGGGTAAATAGAATAGGGTGGTTTAAGTTAACTCGGTATACATGCTGGCAACGCACGCTTCACTTCATCACCCTCAGACTAATGGGTAAGTTGAGGCTGTCAACAAAATCATCAAGCAGCATCTTTGAAAGAAGCTCAACCGAGCCAAGGGAGCATGGGCTGAGGAACTCTCGAAGATACTATGGGCTTATCGAACCACTGCTCGAACCGCTACAGGAGAAACTCCTTTCTCCCTCAGTTATGGTTCAGAGGCAGTTACCCCGGTTGAGATTGTGATACATTCTGCCCGAGTCAATTCATACAATGAGCAAGATAATGAAGAACTCCTATCGCTCGGGCTCGACCTACTGGAAGAAAAAAGAGAAGAATCTCGGTTGCGAATGATGGCTCAACAGAGACAAGTAGCTCAGTTCTTTAATGTCCGAGTCAAAATCAGGCGGTTCTGAGCTAGTGACATGGTCCTCCGGAGAACGTTCCTAAATACAAAGGAGGTTGGTGCAGGCACACTGGGACCCAACTAGGAAGGACCCTATGTCGTCTCAAGTACCATCCGACCGGGAACTTATCGGTTGGAAAGCCTAAACGGGCAGTTATTATCTTATCCCTGGAACGCCGAGCATCTCAAAATCTATTATCATTAGGTCGGTCATGAAAGAGCTTAAAAGAATAAGATAATGTGTAAACCGGATTGATTCAATAAAATCGAGGGTTTCCATTCATCACTTAAGTGTTTTACATCGTGTTACATCATATTCTCCTCCAGTTACATTGAAAAAGAAAGAATAAAAATGACTCTGAGAAAAGGAGTAATTTCTCTCGGTTGCAGTGAACTGATCTGGATTCGTCCCAGGAGGGATGTCGGCTTGAGAAGCTGATGATGGTACCAAAAATGAAGGGAAGCCTGACATTGTGCTGGTGTCAGTGTCAAAAATGAAGTGCGGTCACTGCCTGTAACGCCCTGAAAATCGGGGGTCGAGCATAAACTCAACTCCCAAGTTCCAACGCATCACTTATGCAACAAAATGAATGATGATTGAATGTTGTCTGCATTAGTACATTGAACATGAGTGAGATTAAGCCAAAACAGCATATCATACTCCAGAGACAATTAAATCGCAAGCGGAAGACTGTGATAGATAGATAAAATATATAAACTATGGTGAGTCTCTAGAGTGTGATAAAGTTACCAGGTTAATGAATTACAAGTACAATTCAAATTATACCAAATGGGTAGTGTCATCTAGTCAACAACCCTGCAATCCCGTCAATCAAGACACGGCTCACTTGAAGCCATCAGCACACAGCATATATGAACAAGCATCATTGTCTTCATAAAGGTCTGGCTCCGCCTCAAGAGTAGCGTTGCCATCTGCAATTAGACAAAGTCTGGTGGGTGTTCGGAACACCGTCCCGTATTGTGGGAGTGAGTAGCTAACTCAGTGGAACAATAAAGCATATGTTAACATGTTATCAATTCAGTCAAGCAATATAATCAAACACTCCTAACTACTCTTATTAATGCAAGTATGAATGCAGTCATGATGGATGCCTTCACCGACATACTCCCTCTTGCGACACTATCTTATGTTCGCGTCATGCTTGCTTTCCTCAGTGCTCCACATCTTCCAAGCACATGCAATGCATGATGAGCATGATTACCGAGTTGTTATTAGTCCATTTCAAACAGCAGGATTGGGAAACTAAGGTACCTCCCTTGTATCATTCCCAAACATGATCCATTCTAGGGTCGTCAGTCCTAGACAATCTTATACAATGGTGTGTTTCTAGGTCACTACAAGGGTTGTCAGGGCTGTTACACAAAATCGTTGCACCACTCCCCCATCACCTTATCAATACAGGCCTAGTTTATACTCTGTTACTACGGGAAGGCTCATCGCCTCACCGCAGATTCAGAGTATGCTCGAGGTCACTCCACTAACGTCCTACCAACTGGCAGTTTATTTTGATGCCCGACCAGTCCACTTATTGAAAATGGGACCAGGATGCAACCCGACTGAGGACCACAGCCAGGCTATGCCGGTGTAGGCCGACAGCTCGAATATAGTGTCTCATACCACCATAATCGGCTCACGAGTCTGGTTGCTTACTGGTCACTACGGGGAGGCACATGGCCCCAGCGTAGGCCGACAGCTCGACCACGGTATCCCATACCACCATGTCTGGCTTATGATTCTTAGCGGATCGAGGTACCATAGTTGACGGGATTTCACTGGTAAGTTTGGTACCCTAGGTTCAAGCAGTGGTAACCAAACATGGTGAACATACATTAGACATATCGGGTTACTTGACGAGCCTGACTAGCTCGAGCGCACAATCAACTGAATAACATGAAGTGCATAAGCACTTCGTGTGGCCTAACCATTGTCGTCAACTGAAGTACGACTCGGGTTCGTCAAACACATCCTACATGGCGAAATGCATCTCAACCACGATCTCAAGTCTGGTACCGATTGTCTGGACTATAGACATAGTCCCAAACTCAATCAATCCTTACTCATAGCATGTGGTGTAAAGCATAATAAACAAAGTAATTCAAGCATGTTAACAAGTATGTCATAAAGCATGTTATAAAACATGTTACAAAGCATATTATAAAGCACTATATAAATAGGAATACAAACACACATATTTCATAAGTAAGTGGTTAAAGTAAACAACCACATGGAGGAAATCATACATGTCGCTAAGGTAGTTGAGAACCCCATCTCAACACCTACCTAAGGCACTAGCATCCAAGAACTTACTCTCACAAGCATTTTCACAAACACTTAGAATACACTATTTCAACATACATGGTGTACGTTAGTAAAACATGTATTAGAGCTATCCTTTCTCCAAGCGAGTATTTTATCCATGTATAATATATTCATACAACAAATAATCATGACAAATACATCTCCAAAATTTATACGTATACGGTATTTTCTAGAATACACAATTTCAACATACATAGTGTATATAAGCAAAACATGTATTAGGGCGAGTCCTTTCGCCAAACAAGTAATTTATCCACATATAATATATTTATACAACAAATAATCATGTCAAACACATTTCCAAAATTTGTACGTATACGGTACTTTCTACAAATACCTAGAGTATGTAGAATTCCATATTTTTCATCTTTAATCGAAACGGAAAACAGACAGCACTTTGTACATGTACAATTACATGTAGATCATGAATCTATCATTATTTGACATTGAAAGCATTGAAAACCATAACCTATACACCTAAAGTCCTCACCTTTTGTCGTAGAATCGTAACGAAGTCGATAGGTTTGCTAAGCTTTCATCTATGACAGTTTGGCAACCTATAGAACATCATAGGTTAGTTATTTCATAACCTACAACCACCCAAGCCCCAAATCAGATTAGGGTTAGCGTTTCTTACCTAGAAACGGAGCCGGAAGCGCTGGGAAAGCGATTAGAACGAGGCGGTTAAACACGTATAGTAGCAGGGAAGCATTGCAGGGAGATGCTCCCACTTCACTCTCACTTTCTCTCTCTTTTCTCTCTCTTTTCCTAGGGTTTTTCTCAAATTCGGATGGCTGAAATGAGAGAGGGTTTAAGGTCTTTATATAATCCCAACTCTCACCAAAACAGACTCCAAGTCAAGGTATACTTAGGTTATAACCAAAGTGGTCCCGTTTCAGCTCAACGGAGGACTTCTGGCGGGCCTCCTTGAGCCAAAGGTCGGACTTAAGCTCACCAACACTGGATCTACGTTCTATTAAGTTTTCGTTCCAGTAGGGTTCTCAGATCACGCGTGGCGGACCAGTTTCAGTTTAACGGTCAGCGGATCTCGATCGAAGATTCCGAGTACATGGATATGTGTATGAAATTTCTCCTGATCCGAGGGTGTAATTTGGTCTGATTCTGACGGTCTGGTTGCTTAAAACTGATCCGCAAGTAACACGTGCCAGATTACTATTCAAGATATTTATTTTGTAAAGAAAACAAGTGTTTTCACACTCTCTCGCTCCGAACTCAAGCGAACAGCACTGGAACACTATCTGGATTTGATTTCCGAGATGGTTGTCAAGCCCAGCAAGGCGGTCCTTATTCCTTAACTTCGTGTTAATTGGACTTCTGACGTGCGGTCCAGATCTGATACAGAGTTTCGTGATGCTCCTGAGAGCAGCCGGGTAATGAGATTGATCCTAGATTTTAGGGTAACCTAGCGTCAATGATTCTACAAGTTTTGGGTCTTGCAGATCGTATTTAAAGTGATTGGTGTTAATTTCACAGGTACTCTAGTTTAGCACTAGCTAATTCTTGCCTAATTTCTAAAGGATTTAGTCCTGTATGATTTCTATCTGAGGTGGTACCTGGGCCTTTGTAGTTTGTATATAAAGTGATCCAAGTTATAATACTTAGCTAGTTTAAGATAGTGTCTAGGGTGAAAGTACTCAGAAAAATTGAAAGAACAAGGTGGTGAAGGGTGGGATTTGTGAAGGAAATGGGTTAAGGAGTGATTTTAGACTGTGGGATTGAGTTCTAACAAGTTAATAAGGTGTTAGGATCGACCCATTGCCTAAGGACGTCTAATCCCAGGTTGGCAAAAATCTGGGATGTTACACTGCCCCTCGATCGGAGGCACTCCCGAAGCAGTCGCAGATTGGACAACTCCCGAAGCAGTACCAGAGACATCAGCCTCGGCAGTAGCAGAAGCCTCTTCACCGACAGTACCATCGGCATGACCAGTCCCAGCAGCCTCAGTCTCTGGGCTACCTTCCCCGAATGCAGAAAGATCGAGATTGGGGAAGACAACCCTCATTTCCAGGACGCAGGCCAGGTATCCGCCCTGAAACAGGCGATCTCTCTCTTCCTCGAACTCTTGAGATTCGAGAAAGGCTTCTACGGCCTGCTCCTTGGCCTCGTTGGCCCGTGCGGCTTACTCTCCAACCTGCTGGATAAGCGTTGCAGCCTCATCTTTGGCCCGAGCTAGGGTGCCTTTGCAAGTACCATGGACTTGACAAAGACGCCGATACTCTTCCTCGCTCTTCTTAATAAGCGACACCAGACGGGCACTTTATGCCTTCGCAACCTCGAGAGCTCCCTTGCTTCCTCAGCTGCCTTCCTAGCGAGTGTCAGGTCACCAGTCACGATGCCGACCTGACTCTCGGCGGCCTCATGGCATCCCTCTGCCACGACTACAAGCTTTTGAGCCGCATTCAGCTCCGAGCAAGCCTTGACCACACAGGGGGCCAACTACAAGCGACAAATGCCGAGTTAGGATAAGAATTCGAGATCAGGAATCATGAAAAAACGAAAGGAAGGGATTTCACCTCGAGGAGCACCTTCGCTGCATGCCCGAGGGTCTGCGCTGTGGGAGCATTATAAAGACTTGAAAAGTCCTTCTCGCTCCTGTGAGCAAGGGCCCAAGGGATCATCCCCAATATAACCTTCTGAAAGGGCAATGGCTCCTGCTGAGTCATCTCCCCTCTTGAAGATTCTCCACTCGGCCCTTCTCTTGGCCTCGGGACCTCCTCTGCAGCGGGTCTCGGCTCAAGCGCCACAACCACTTCCTCCGCCCTGTCATCAGGGTCAGAGAGCACGACCACAGTAGGAGCGGTCGGGGTAGAAGGAGCTGAGACAGCTGGCTCCTTGGCTTTTGGAGCTGTCTTCGGCTGTTTTGAAGGTCGAGTCCCCAATAAAAGCGCCGACCTAGGAGGAGCCTTTACTTTGGAAATCGGCTTAAGGAAGGGTCGAGACTCAGCCATATCCGTGGAAGCTAGTTTAAGAATGGGCCGAGCTTCAGGAAGGTCTGAGATAAAAATAATATAGGTCAGATGAAGTTCGAAGAAGACTTAATGACGAGGAAAAATTACCTGATACAGCCGAGTCTAAACCTGCAAGATGAAGTCGCTCGGGCTGCAAAAGCACCTTCCAGGACCGATCTTCCGGACTTAGCTTTTTCAGGTCCTTGATTCGAGCTAAGTCGCTGGCTCCGAGCTTCGCTCTCTTCTTCTGGATATCTGCAAAATATAAGTGAGTTAGAATCTGTGCACTATGACGCCGAAAGAAAGACAACGGTGTGCCGAGTCACCTACTTTCCGAAACGTCCGAGAGACCGCAGGTACAAAAGACATGGAGTCGGCCATCTCCCATCGACCACACGCCCAGAACCATCTTTTTTCCAGTGCTTGTTGGAAGTTGGTGGGTCGGTGATAATAGAGCCGCCTTTGCCTCGCCAGGCACCCAAAAAGTAAAAGCTGGGAAAGTTTGGATTCGGCCGTACTTGATACAAGTAGAGGAATTCGTCGACCGTCAGTGGGGGTTGTTCTAGCTCAGCCTACAACACTGCGCACCCGAACAAGTTCCTCCACCCGTTCGGGACTATTTGTCCGGAAGCAAGCCGGACACGAGACAGGAAGTCTCGGGCAATGGGCCAAAGGGGTAACTGCAAGTCACATTGCATCGAGACTTGAAAAATTGCGACCATCCCCGCAGGAGGATGGTCGGGTAACTCGTCCGGACAAGGAAGATGAATAATAACTGAGTCCGAGACATGATATCCGGCTCGGATTCAGTTCAGATCTGACTCAGTCAAAATAGAGGGAACCGGACCGCTCAGATCATCTTCGGCCCCCTCTCCTTCGGAAGATGACTCGGAAGCCTGTGCCGACTGAATTATGGGAGCAGACTCAGAGGCTCCCTCGGCGACTCCTGTTTCTTCCTCCTCCTCCTCCAATAAATCCATTGCAGGATTGGGTCTCCCTGGTCGGGTTACCAGAGACGACCCATCGCGCGAAGGGCCAGCCGGAGCGGGACGCTCCGCCTGAGATCCGGCAATTCTCTCCGAAAGGAAAGCGGCATTAGCATCAACAGCGATCTCTGCCAACAAGGAGGGTGTTTCTGTAACGTTCTAGAAACGCTGCGTTTCACCCTCGTCGCCAAAAATTCCCTCCCATGGGCTCTGGGAGCCGTGCATTGCCATTAATGTCAACATAAAGGGAGGGAAAAACTCACCGGAGAAAGCAATGATCGGAAGGAAGACAACTGAGGAGGAAACAGCAAGGGTGGAAGCCTAAACGCAGAGACAGGAGGGAACAGAGAAGGAAGAAAGGAAGAAAAAGGAAAATGAGGAGCGAGAGAAGCAATCGCCCTCTTTATAGTCCTACCACGTGGCAAGAGCAATTAATGAGCAAACAAAACGATGCCTGCCTCGACTCTCTCGTTCGACATGTGGCGCACGCCGACTGACAACGGCAGCGTTCTCGCCACGCGTCCAACGCTCATACACAGGAAAGATGACTTGACGGCTGGCCGCTCGTGCGACCTCGGGTAACGAACCGTCACCTGTTAAAGACGACTCAAAGAGCATTAAATGTCGCATTATGACCTCGGCTTCCGGTGTGAACCGACCTAAAAACTCATTACTCCTCAGTGCCGAGTGAGGCATAAGGAGTAAGGGGGGCTTACTAATATCATCCAAGGCAACAGTTATGGCCGAGACAATAATGTACAAAGCCAATGGGTAAATAGAATAGGGCGGTTTAATTTAACCCGGTATACGAGCTGGCAACACCCTCCTAAGTCCACTAAGGTAAAAAAGCTATAAGCCACCTAACTGACAGATAAAACCGACTCAACAAGTCGGTTATGTCGGCTATGGGGTAAGGAAACATGACGGATAAAAATCGAGACTATTTCCACCCGATAGAAGGCAGAAAGCTTATCCTCGAGAGCCAGCCGAGACTCATCCACTACATGAGTCGGAATCGGTCGGGCCGAGTGAGAGAGACGGTGTACATTTAAATACCGTCCCAAAAATCTAGAAAACGGATGTTCGATCCTGAAGATCTCGGGATCGGACGAAATCTGTTAAAGATATTAGATCGCCGAAGAGTTAGGGGGAGAATCCCTACACGCCAGGGCTTCCTCACGCCTATAAGAACCCATCTTCATCATGGTGAAAGGTATGCAATAGAAAACCCCTAAAAGCCTCTGTCTTTATGCTTGAGAATTGACTTAGGCATCAGAGGTTCCCCTGCTTTAGCTAGGGTCCCCTTTATGTTAAGGATTTTGCAGGGTAGAGACAACAGAGGCGACGGGTCCATTAGAAAAACACATCAACAACGCCATCCAACGTGTTATCCTGCTGAGTTATGCTAATAGAAGGGACAGGGTTTTTTTATAGCTGGTCCGATCCCAAGATTTCCTACGCGGTTTGGATCTGGAAGCTTCTTGTGAAACTCCGGATGCATAACGTGTAACAGGTTCTTGCAAAACTCTGGATGTGTAACGTGTAATAAGGACTGGTCATGTGATAGAAGTCCTGGCTTCTACTCCTCTTCCTCTTTTTCATCTTGTCCGGCCACTGATCGTTCGATGATCATTAACAGATCTTTGTTAAATTTCTTGATCGGACGGTGCTGTTTGGATGGCTGGTTGGCGCCGATTTCAATGGCAGACTGATCCCGATGCACTAACGCCCCATTTAGATATCTCCAGTTGGATCGGATTGAATGTCCAGATCCTTCTGGCAACCCTATCTGTGATGAAGGTGGGCCTTGTGAGTATACTGTGTGGAGAGCACGTTTCCTCAAGGTGGTGGAAAGTGAAAGTTTTGCCGTGAAAAACAGCTTGAATTGTGGCCCGAATTTCCTCTTGATGAATTCGGAGAGTGTCTAGCCGATCTTCTTGGATAGGTGCGTACGCAAGGTGGAGGTTTGATTCGGATGCAAGTAGAGGCCGAACTTGATCCAATCGGTGCGGCATTTTTGCTGGGGCGACTCACTTCTCCCTCAATGTGCCCCATCACGGTTGGAATTTGATTAGGGGGTCGCTGAACGGTCCTGATCTTACAACTGTCCGTGATGGTGGCCCACTCCAGATCCGGTCGCAGATCTCCTTATTTCAAACTACGCAGGTGGAATCCTCTTTCTTTACGAACAGTCGGGTCAAAACAGTTTGGACCGACCTGTGTTGTATGTGTATTGAGGTTATACACATACAAGTGCACATGCACCTTGTGGTAGGATTTTCGATGGTGATCCTGATGGATCCGCTTCGTCCCTTCAAAGCATGGGGTCCCTTCTTTGAGGATGGATTAAACCTTTTCTCGTTTGGTTTCTTAATTAGTAGTTTGTAACCTACGTATTTTCTTCTTCTTCTTTTTTCCTTTGAGTTTTTTTTTTTTTTTTGATGGCTCTTTTGTGTTGATGTTCTGATGTTAATTGTAGAGATTTCGGGGTGTTACATTCTACCCTCACCTTACGTATTATTCTCTGCCAAAAAGGTCAGGGAACTTCTCCCTTATTTCTTCTTCACGCACCCAAGTTGTTTCTTCTGTCATGATGTGCCCACGAAATTTTCACAAGCAGGATAACCTTTGTTAGGAGGACTTGTTCTTTGCAATCAAGGATTGGTACGGGTTCTTCCAAATAGGTGGCGTTATCCCTCAGCTCTATTTGTTCCCGGTTGATGACATGCGATAGGTCGGGTTCATATTTCTTTAGCATTGAAATGTGGAAGACTTCATGTACATTGGCCAGCTGTGGGGGCAATGTGAGGCGGTAGCTACTTCTCCTACCCTTTCGAGTACTTCGAATGGGCCGATGTACCATGGTGTGAGTTTGCTCTTCTTTCCATTTTTTGTTGCGTATCCGCATAACTTTTCTGTCTACTTTGTGTGGCTTGGAGGTGCTTAGTTATTGTGTCAATCCTCTTAGAAGTGATCTAAACGATTTTGGGTCCCAGAATGCTCTTTTCTCCCACCTCTGCCCAGCAATGTGGGGCATGGCAGGGCCATCTGTATAGGGCCTCGAATGGGGTCATACCAATGCTTGCCTAAAAGCTGTTATTATAGGTGAATTCGGCGAGGTGGAGGTAGTCGTCCCAGCTGCCCTTGAAGTCTAGAACGCAGGCCCTTAACATATCTTCAAGCACCTGGTTTACCCTTTCTGTTTACTCATCTATCTAGGGGTGAAATGCGATGTTATGATTCAGGGAAGTCCCTAGTGCAGTCTGTAGTTTGGTCCAAAGGTTCGATGTGAAGCGAGCATCTCTGTCTGATATGATAGTCATTGCAATTCCATGAATCCAAACCACATACTTTAAGTAGGTTTCTGCCAGCTCATTCATCGGGGCGGAGATCCGTTTGGGAATGAAGTGGGCTGATTTTGTTAGTCAGTCTACTATCACCCATAATACATCATGATTCCTTCACGTCTTGGGGAGCCCTACTATAAAGTCCATGGATATGGAGTCCCACTTCCACGGGGGTATGTTGAGGGGTTAAAGTAATCCTATTGGCCTTTGGTGTTTTGCTTTCACTTGTTGGCAGGTGAGGCATTTAGCCACATACACGGCTATTTCTCGCTTCAAATTGTCCCACCAATAGTGACGTTTTACATCTTGGTACTCTCAGGGTGGATGGTTAATTTAGATCGGTGGGCCTCGTCTAGTACTGCTTTTCTTAGTTCATGTAACGACTCGGAAAATTCTATAAAAAGACCCGAGTACCACCTCAGGCAAAAATCACTCAGGACCGAATCCTTTAGGAATTAGACAAAATTAACTAAGTGCTAAACTAGATTAGTTGTGAAATCCGTGTGAATCACTTTAAATACTATCTGCAAGACCCAAAACTTGTAGAATCAGTGACGCTATGTTACCCTGAAATCTAGGATCAATCTCATTACCTAGTTGCTCTCGGGAGCACATTAAAACCCCGTATCGGAGCTGGACCGCACGTCGAAAGTCCGATGACCACGAGACTAAACGCTTAGGACCGCCTTGCTGGGCTTGACAACCATCTCGGAAGTCAAATCCAGATAGTGTCTCTATGCTATTCGCTTAAGCCCGGAGTGAAGTGTGTGAGAAACGTGGATATTTTAGAAATAAAAATCTAAATTGAAGTAATCTGAGACTGGTCGCTTGCGGGCCGAATATAAGGATTCAGACCGTCGGAATTTGACCCAAATACACCCTCGGATCAGGAGAAATTTCATACATAGGTCAGTGTACTTGTGGCCCTGATCGGTGCTCGTGGACCGTTGAATTGAAACTGGTCCGCCACGGGCGATCTGTAAATCCAATCAGACTGAAAACCTAATTCAACCTAGATCCATGGTCAGGGAGCTTAAGTCCAACCTTTGGCTCAAGGGCGGGCTTCGGAAGTTCTCCGTTGAGCTGAAACAGACGTCCTTTGGCTATAACCTAACAATACCATGGCCCTGGGGTTATTTCCGTTAGTTTTGGGCCTATATAAGGACCTTAAACCCTCTCCCATTCACTCCATACGAATTTGAGAAAACCTAAGAGAGAGAAGAGAGTAAAGAGAGGGAAAGTGTGAGAGAAGTGAGAGAAGATTCCTGGTACTCTATCCTGCCGTTCTACGCGCTTAACCATCCCTATCTAATCGTTATTCCGGCGATTCTGACTTCGTTCTTAGGTAAGAAAACCTAACCCTAATTTGTTCTAGGCTTTCAATTGTTACAAGTGGCGAGATAGCTGACTTAACTCATGCTATAGGTTGATGTACCATCGTTGACGAAGCCTTAGAGTTTCTATCGAATTCGTTACGCTTCTACGACGTAAGGTGCGGGTTATAGACGTATATGTTATGGTTTTCAAGGCTTTCAATGTCGGTTAATGATTTATTCTTGATGTGGGTGCTATTTCACATGCAAAATGAATTGTCTGTTTCATGTTACAGTTATATATGAATTATGTGGTATATAGTGCATTCTATGTACATGTTCAGATATTTAGATACGTATGGAATTTGGATTTGTGCCTAACATGATTATCTGTTGTGAATATATACTTGTTACATATGCGACAACTCCTTAGCGAAAGGACTTGCCCTAAATCACGTCACGGTAAAAATACGATATATGTGATACAGTGTGTAGCCCAAGTGTTTGTGGAAATGCATAAATGAATATGGAACCCGGATTCATGCATGCCATGATTGTCCGTCGTGGGTATATGCACGTGGTATGTGGGGCAACTCCGTAGTGAAAGGATTTGACCTAATATATGTGTAAACAACATACATCATATACGACGATGTATGTAGTCTAAGTGTTTGTAGAAATGTCTGAGTGTGCTAAGTATTACTAAAGAGTACTTTGTATGAGGGTTGAGATATGAATCTCGGCTACCTTAATTATGTGTATGATTTCCTACATGTACGTTACATCATGATGTTTGTTTTATTCATGGAATGAATGTGTGTCCAATCATATCTGTGTTACATTTCACAACATGCTCATATTATTGTACGAAGTGAATTCGTTGTTCTTTATTGCTTTGACTGTCTCATATGATTATTGGATGAAATTGAATGAAGTTGGGAATAGGATATAGTCTAGGCAATCGGTAATCGGCCCTGAGTTCATGGCTGAGATTCATTCGCCACGTAGGACGTTTTGATAAACCCGAGTCGTGCGTTGGTCGTCGGCAGTGGTTAGGCCACACTAAGTGCTTACGCACTTCATGTCGATCAATACGATGTGCGCTCGTATTAGTCGAGCTCGCCAAGTAACCCGATTTGTCTATTATATGTTTACCATGTATGGACGCTATTGTTTAAACTTAAGGTACCGAACACACCTGTGAAACTCTGTTCAACCATGGTACCTCGATCCGCTAAGACTTATGAGCCGGACATGGTGGTATGGGACACCGTGGTTGAGCTGTCAGCCTACGCTTGCGCGATGAACCTCCCCGTAGTGACCAGTGAGCAACCCAAACTCGTGAGCCGATTACGGTGGTATAAGACACTATATTCGAGCTGTCAGCCTACACTGATTTGGTGACGATCCCTTTGTAGTAACCTCGAGCATACTCTGAACCTGCGTAGAGGCGACGAGCCTTTCCATAGTAATCAGAGTATACACTAGGCCTGTACTGATTTGGCGACAAGCCCATTGCAGTGACCTAGAACCGCAACATCGTATGAGATTTACTAGGACTGACAACCCTAGAATGGATCCTTGTTTGGGAATGATATAAGGGAGGTACCTTAGTTTCCCAATCCTGCTGTATGAAAAGGACTAATAAAAACTTGGCAATCACGCTCATAACATCGCACTGCATGTGCCCCGGTTTGAAGAGCACAGAGGGAAGAAATCATGTCACGACCGTAAGATGGTGTCACACGAGGGAGTGTAGGCGAATTACACCGACGCGTCTCGGGTTAGTTTGGGCTGTGTCCTTATGCAGAACGACAAGGTGATCGCATATGCCTCGAGACAGTTAAGGAAACACGAGGAGAATTACCCTACACATGACTTGGAATTGGCAGCCGTCATCTTTGCACTGAAGCTATGGAGACATTACCTCTACGGGGAGGAGTTCGAGCTTTTTTGCGACCACAAGAGCCTTCGCTATATATTCACTCAGCGGGACTTGAATATGAGGCAGCGCTGATGGATGGAAACCCTGAAGGACTTCAAGTTCGAGGTCTCCTACCATCCTGGCAAGGCCAACCTTGTGGCAGACGCGTTGAGCCGCAAGAAGGCTATAGCATTTGTGGCTCCGCTAATGATAGCAGAGTGGGATATGGTAGAGTTCGTGCGGGACTTCGAGCAGAAACTCACCGTGGAGGAGCCAATCGAGAGTGTCGTGCACATTCGGGTGCGATCACTTATTGATGACAGGATTATCGAGGCCCAGAAGGGCGATGCGCGATTGTCTGACCTCGAGAGCAAGCTAGCAATGACGAGGAATCCGAGTAAAGAGTTGACATAGATGGGGGCCTACGATACCGTGGCCGCCTATGCGTCCCAGACATTCATGACTTGAGACAGGAGATTCTCGAGGCTGCCCATAGATCGAAGCTTACGATGCATCCTGGTAGCATGAAGATGTATCAGGACATGAAGAGGTCGTATTGGTGGGACAATATGAAGGCTCATATAGCATAATATGTCTCCCGTTGTCTCACGTGCCAGCAAGTCAAGGCTGAACACCGCCGACCTCCTAGACTGCTTCAGCCCATGCCCATAGCTAAATGGAAGTGGGACTTCATCTCTATGGATTTCATATCGGGGCTACCGAAGACGAGAAAGGGTTATGACTCTATTTGGGTGATCGTGGACCGGTTAACGAAATCGGCTCACTTCCTCTCGATTAAAGTCTCGAACTCTGCAGACGAGTTGGTCAGGCTGTACATCAAGGAAATTGTGCGTCTGCATGGAGTTCCCTTGGAGATCGTGTCAGACCGAGACACGCGATTCACGTCTATCTTCTGGACTCGTATCTAGGAAGCGATGGGTGTGAAGCTGAAGTTTAGTATCGTGTTCCACCCACAGACCGACGGACAGACGGAGCGGGTGAATCAGATTTTGGAGGATATGCTGCTGGCCTATGTTTTGGACTTCAAGGACAGTTGGGATGACTGTCTCCCATATGCAGAGTTCACCTACAATAACAGTTTTCAGGCGAGTATTGGCATGGCTCCTTACGAGGCCTTGTATAGGCTCCCTTACCGAGCACCGCATTGCTGGGCAGAGGTTGGCGATCGTAGTTTGATTGGCCCAGAGTTAGTACAAGTGACCTCAGAGAAGATCGATACTATCAGGCGTCGACTTCTTACAGCCCAGAGCAGACAGAAGAGTTATGCCGATACGAGGCAGCGACCACTAGAGTTCGAAGTTAGGGACCATGTATTCCTCCGAGTTTTTCCCATGAAGGGAGTCCTTCGGTTTGGCAAAAAGAGGAAGCTTACGTCGCGGTTCATTGACCCATTTCAGATATTAGACCAAGTGGGTGTAGTGGCATACCGTCTTGCTTTGTCCACACCACTTGCGGGGCGTGCCCAACGTATTTTATGTATCTATGCTGAAGAAATACGTTCCTGATCCATCCCACATTATCAAATGGGAGCAGGTGTAGTTGAGCGAGGATGCACCATATGTACTGCGTCCGACGCGTATCCTAGACAGGAAGAAGCAGGTGTTGCGTAGCAAGGTCATCCCACTTGTGAAAGTATTGTGGACGCATCACACTGAGAAAAAGGCTACTTGGGAGACAGAAGTCGAGGTCCGTAAGAACTACCCTCAGATTCTCGAGGAATACGAAAAGTTACTAATTTTGAAGATGAAATTTTTCTTTAAGGGGGTAAATTGTAACGACTCAGAAAATTTCGTACAAAGACCCGAGTACCACCTTAGGCAGAAATCACTCAGAACTGAATCCTTTAGGAATTAGACAAAATTAACTAAGTGCTAAACTAGATTAGCTGTGAAATCCGCTTGAATCACTTTAAATACGATCTGCAAGACCCAAAACTTATAGAATCAGTGACGCTAGGTTACCCTGAAACTTAGGATCAATCTCATTACCCAGTTGCTCTCGAGAGCACATTGAAACTCCATATCGGAGCTGGACCACACGTCGAAAGTCCGATGACCACGAGACTAAACGCTTAAGACCGCTTGTTGGGCTTGACAACCATCTCGGAAATCAAATCCAGATAGTGTCCCGGGGCTATTCGCTTGAGCCCAAAGTGAAGTGTGTGAGAAACGTGGATATTTTAGAAATAAAATCTAAATTTAAGTAATCTGAGACTTGTCACTTACGGGTCGAATATAAGGATTCAGACCGTCAGAATCTTACCCAAATACAACCTCAGATTAGGAGAAATTTCATACACAGGTCAGTGTACTTGTGGTCCTGATCGGTGCTCGTGGACTGTTAAATTGAAACTGGTCCGCCACGGGCGATCTGTAAATCTGATCAGACTGAAAACTTAACTCAACTTAGATCCATGGTCAGGGAGCTTAAGTCCGACCTTTGGCTCAAGGGGGGCTCCGAAAGTGCTCCGTTGAGCTGAAACAGACGTCCTTTGTCTATAACCTAAGTATACCATGGCCCTGGGGCTATTTCCGTTAGTTTTGGGCCTATATAAGGACCTTAAACCCTCTCCCATTCACTCCATATGAATTTGAGAAAACCTAGGAGAGAGAAGAGAGTAAAGAGAGGGAAAGTGTGAGAGAAGTGGGAGAAGATTCCTGGTACTCTATCCTGTCGTTCTACGCGCTTAACCATCCCTATCTAATCGTTATTCCGGCGATTCTGACTTCGTTCTTAGGTAAGAAAACCTAACCCTAATTTGTTCTAGGCTTTCAATTGTTACAAGTGGCGAGATAGCTGACTTAACTCATGCTATAGGTTGATGTACCATCGCTGACGAAGCCTTAGAGTTTCTATCGAATTCGTTACGCTTCTACGGCGTAAGGTGTGGGTTATAGACGTATAGGTTATGGTTTTCAAGGCTTTCAATGTCAATTAATGATTTATTCTTGATGTGGGTGATATTTCACATGCAAAATGTGTCGTCTGTTTCATGTTACAGTTATATATGAATTATGTGGCATATAGTGCATTCTATGTACATGTTGAGATATTTGGATACGTATGGAATTTGGATTTGTACCTAACATGATTATCTGTCGTGAATATATGTTTGTTACATATGCGACAACTCCTTAACTAAAGGACTTGCCCTAAATCACGTCACGGCAAAAATACGATATATGTGATACAGTGTGTAGCCCAAGTGTTTGTGGAAATGCGTAAATGAATATTGAACCCGGATTTATGCATGCCATGATTGTCCGTCGTGGGTATATGTATGTGTTATGCGGGGCAACTCCCTAGTGAAAGGATTTGACCTAATATATGTGTAAACAACATACATCATATATGACGATGTATGTAGTCAAAGTGTTTGTAGAAATGTCTAAGTGTGCTAAGTATTACTAAAGAGTACTTTGTATGAGGGTTGAGATATGAATCTCGGCTACCTTAATTATGTGTATGATTTCCTACATGTACGTTACATCATGATGTTTATTTTATTCATGGAATGAATGTGTGTGCAATCATGTCTGTGTTACATTTCACAACATGCTCATAATATTGTACGATGTGAATTCGTTGTTCTTTATTACTTTGTGTAACACCCTGAAATTCGGGGGTCGAGTATGAACTCAACTCCCGAGTTTCAACGCATCACTTATGCAACATAAATAATGATGGTTAAATATTGTCTGAGTTAGAACAATAAACATGAATGAGATTATACCAAACAGTAATTCATACTCCAGTTCAATTGTATAAAGGCAAGCGGAAGACTGAAATTGTATATTTAAGGTATATAAAGAAACAGAATTTTTATGAACATCTGAGTATGAACACTAATTGAGTACCCAAATACATATACTGTTTATAAATCAAAATCAAAATACAATCTAAAAGATGAGTCCTAAAATCCCCGCGATGCAGTCGGCCTAGGCAAAGCCGTCAGAGTACTGCATAAATGAGAACTCATCTTGGTCCTCGTCGAAAGCGAGCTCCGGCTCCTGAACCGACGCGCCATCTATACCTGTGACAGAGTCTGGTTGGTGTTGCAAACACCGTCCCGTAACGTGGGAGTGAGTAGCTAACTCAGTGGAACAATAAAGCATAGGTTAACATGTTATCAATTCAATCAAGCAGTAATGATAAAGCAGTACAAATCAAACAAGTTTAACTACTCTTGTTAAATGCAAGAATGAAATGACATGATGATGTATGCCCTTGCCAAACCACCCTCATGCGACATCATCTTACGTTCGCGAATGCATACCCCCCTCAGTGTTCCACATCTACTAGGCAGATGCGGTGCAATGATGAGCATGATTACCGAGTTATTATTTGTTCATTTCAAACAACAGTATTGGGAAACTAAGGTACCTCTCTTGTATCATTCCCAAACATGATCCATTCTAGGGCCGTCAATCCTAGTTAATCTCATACGGTATTATGGTTCGAGAGGCATCGCGAAGGCATCGCAAAGGGCTCGTCACCCGTCAGCATGGATACAGATCTCACCGTATGCGGCTCAATTGCTGACCGTCAGCTCGAGTACAGGTCTCACCGTACTCGGCTCAATCACTGGCCGTCAGCTCGAATACAGGTCTCACCGTACTCGGCTCTACTCATACTTTACTTGCTGTGAAGGGCTCGTCGCCATTCACTTACCTTTGGAGTATACTCGAAGATACTACAGAGGACTTGTCGCCCGTCAGCACGAGCACAGGTCTCACCGTACTCGGCTCTCGCCATAAGTATCGACAGCTCGAATACAGTGTCCCATACCACCGTATTCAGCTCACGAGTTTGGGTTGCTCAATGGTCACTATGGGGAGGCACTTGGCCCGAGCATAGGCCGACAGCTCGGCCACGATGTCCCATACCACCATGTCCGGCTCATGAGTCTTAGCGGATCGAGGTACCATGGTTAACGGGATTGCCACTGGTAAGTTTGGTACCCTAGGTTCAAACAGTAATGACTAAACATGGTAAACACACATTCGACATATCGGGTTACTTGACGAGCCTGACTAGCTCGATCGCACAACAAGCTGGGCGATATGAAGCGCAAAAGCACTCTGTGTGGCCAACCACTATCGCCAACCGAAGTACAACTCGGGTTCGTCAGACACATCCCTTGTGGCGACATGAATCTCAGCCACAACCTCAAGTCTAGTACTGAATGTCTAGACTATAGACATAGTCTCAACCTCAATCAATTTTCATCCATAGCATGTGGAGTAAAGCATGATAAACAAAGTAATGCAAGCATGTTAGTAGGCATGTCATAAGGCATATTATGAAGCATGATAATAAAGCATGTTGTAAAGCATGTTATAGAGCACTATACAAATAGGGATACAAATACATATACATCATAAGTGAGTGGTTAGAGTAAACAACCACATAGAGGGAATCATACATGACTCTAAGGTAGTTGAGAATTCCATCTCAGCACCGAACTACGGTACTAACACCTAAGCATTTACACTCACAAGCATTTACACAAACACTTAGAGTACACTATTCCAACATACATAACGTATGTTAGTAAAATACGTATTAGGGCTATCCTTTCGCCAAGCGAGTATTTTATCCATGTATACCATAATCATACAGCAATAAATCATGACAATTGCATTTCCAATATTTATACATATACGGCATTTCTAGAATACACAATTTCAACATACCTAGTGTTTACAGGCAAACATGTATTACGGCGATTCCTTTCGCCAAACAAGTATTTTATCCATATATTGTATAATCATACATTAAATAAACATGTCAAACATTTTTCCAAAAAAAATACGTATACAGTATTTCTACGTATACCTAGAGTATGTGAAATTCCATATTCTACAACTATAATCGAAACAGAAAACGGAAAGCACTTTGTACATGTGCAATTGCATGCAGATCATGAATCTATCATTATCTGACATTGAAAGCATTGAAAACCGTAACCTATACACCTAAAGTCCTCACCTTGCTCCTTGGAATCTCAACGGATCAGCAAGGTTCAATGAGCTTCCGTATTCGGGAGTTTTCTAGCCTAAAGAGTGAAATCGGTTAGCTATTTCATAACCTATAGCCTATATACCTCAAATTAGATCTAGGGTTAGGGTTTCTCACCTTAAAACGGAGTGGGTATCACCGGAAAAGCGTCTGGAAAGAGGCGGTGGAGCCCGTGTGAAGATCGAAGGCAGTAGGAGGAAGGTGCTCCCACAAATCCCAAGTTTCCTCTCCCTTTTCTCTCTCTCTCTCTAGGGTTTTATCCCAAATTCATATGGCTGTGAGAGGGGCTGTTCTAAGGCCCTTATATAGCCTAAAACCTCTCCGAAATAGACTCATGTTCAAGGGGTACGTCTAGTATAAGCATTTCGGCGTTGTTCCTGCTCAAAAGAGGGTTTCTGGCGGCCCTCCTTGAGTCAAATGTCAGACTTAATCTCACAACTCATGGATCCATGTGGGATTATGTTTTCGTCTCGGTCAGATTCCCAGATCACACGTGGCAGACCATTTTCAGTTCAACGGTCAGTGGGCCACGATCCAAAATTCCAAGTACATGTAAATGTTCCTGAAATTTTTCCTGATCCGAGGGTGTAATTTGGTCTGATTCTGACGGTCTGGTTGCTTAATACTGATCCGCAAGCGAGTGGTGCCAGATCACTATTCCAGATATTTATTTTGTAAAGAAAAGAGTGATTTTCACACACCCTCACTCCGGACTCAAGCGAATGGCCGTGGGACATCGACTGGACCTGATTTCCGAGGTGGTTGTCAAGCCCAGTGAGGCGGTCCTAGTTCCTTAACTTCGTGTTAATCGGACTTCCGATGTGTGATCTAGACCTAATATGGAGTTTCAAGCCATTCCCAAGAGTGGCCGGGTAATGAGTTTGATCCTAAACTTTAAGGTAACCTAGAGTCAATGAGTTTGCAAGTTTTGGGTCTTGCAGATCGTATTTAAAGCGATTCTAACGGATTTCATGGCTAATCGAGTTTTGCACTTAGTTAACTTTGTTAAATTTATAAAGGATTTAATCCTAATTGATTTCTGGTCAAGATGGCACTCGAGTCATAGTATGGAAATTTACGGGTCGTTACACTTTGACTGTCTCATATGATTACTGGATGAAATTGAATGAAGTTGGGACTAGGATATAGTCCAGGCAATCGGTAATCGGCCCTAAGTTCGTGGCTGAGATTCATTTGCCACGTAGGACGTGTTTGACGAACCCAAGCCGTGGTTGGTCGTCGACAATGGTTAGGCCACACGAAGTGCTTACGCACTTCATGTCGATCGATACGATGTGCGCTCGTATTAGTCGAGCTCGCCAAGTAACCCGATTTTTCTATTGTATGTTCACCATGTATGAACGCTATTGTTTGAACCTAAGGTACCGAACTCACCAGTGAAACCCCGTTCAACCATGGTACCTCGATCTACACTCATGAGTTGGACATGGTGGTATGGGACATCATGGTCAAGTTGTCAGCCTACGCTGGGGCGATGAGCCTTCCCGTAGTGACCAGTGAGTAACCCAAACTCGTGAGCCAAATAAAGTGGTATGAGACACTATATTCGAGCTGTCGGCCTACACTGATTTGGTGACGAGCCGTTTGTAGTAACTCGAGCATACTCTGAACATGCGTAGAGGCGATGAGCCTTTCCGTAGTAATCAGAGTATATACTAGGCCTGTACTGATTTGGCAACGAGCCTATTGCAGCAACCTGGAATCGCAACATCGTATGAGATTTACTAGGACTAATGACCCTAGAATGGATCCTTATTTAGGAATGATATAAGGTAGGTACCTTAGTTTCCCAATCCTGCTGTATGAAAGGACTAATAAAAACTTGGTAATCACGCTCATAACATCGCATTGCATGTGCCCCGGTTTGAAGAGCACAGAGGGAAGAAAGCATGCTGTGACCGTAAGATGGTGTCACACGAGGGAGTGTAGGTGAGGGCATGCATCATGACTACATTTCATCCTTGCATTAATAAGAGTATCTAGGATTGTTTGATTGTACTGCTTTATCATTACTGCTTAACTGAATTGATAAGATGTTAACCTATGCTCTATGATTCCACTAAGTTGATAACTCACTCCCACGTTCTGGGACGGTATTCTGAACACCCACCAGACTCTGTCTTAGATGCAGATGATGATGCGACTCAGGAGGCGGATCCTGATTACTATGACTATCAGGACGAGTTCTCTTATATGCAGATCTCTAGCAGCTTCGCTTAGGCTATCCGGATCGACGGGGCTACAAGGATTATCATTGTAGTTGTACTGTTTGACATTTTGATTTTGAGACTATTACATGTATATGGTGACTCAGTGATGTATTCATACTCTGGAGACCGATCGTGATCTTTTGACTTATATACGTTTATTTATGTCTTTCAGTCTTCTGCTTGCGTTTTACAACTTGATCTAGAGTATGAATTACTATTTTGGTATAATCCCACTCATATTAATGCACTAACACTGACAACATTTAATCATAGCATATATGTTGCATAAGTGATGTTTTGGAACTCAGGAGTTGAATTGCTACTAGACCCCCAATTTTCAGGGCGTTACAATTCAGGTATCTTAGGTACACATACTCTATTACAGCACCTAATCCCGCCGTCTGAGCCGACATGCCATTCGAGATCCTTAGTTTCTTGGGCCTTCAGATACCGCTCTTATAGTTCTTCGTCATGTCCTTGCGCGTCGATGATTCGATGCAATAGAGATACTTCAACGGACAGATTGCCCATGAGTGCATTCCCTCCTTCGATGTTTTATTGGACGTTGAAGTCCTTTTATGAGGTCCATCATTATCCATTCCTTTAGTGAGAGTGAGGCTACTAATGTGTGAGACTTCTTGCGGCTGAGTGCATCGACTACTATGTTTTCTTTTCCGGGATGGTGTTGTATCTCAAATTTATAGTCCTTCAGGGTCACCATTCATCGATGCTGGTGCATATTTAGGTCCTTCTAGTCAAATAGGTATTTGAGGCTCTTGTGATTGTGTTAAGTTTGAATTGTTCGCCATATAGTAATGTGTCCACATTTTAAGAGCAAATACTACCACTGCCAATTCTAAATCATGCGTCTGATAATTCTACCCCATGAACCTTTAGTTGTCGCGACGCGTCTGTAATTACTTTATTATCTGCAATAAGTACACACACCATTCCTTTGTGTGAGGCGTCTGTGTATACTGTAAATTCCACTCTCTTCAGGCATTGTAAGCATAGGTGACGAGGTTAACCTGCTTTTTAGTTCCTAAAAAGCTTCTTCAGTCGTTTAATTCCATTGAAAGCGTGCATTCTTCTTTGTCATGCTAGTTAGCGGCCGAGCTATCTTAGAGAATTCTTTGATAAAGCGTCGATAGTATCCCTCTAGTCCTAGAAAACTTCTGACTTCAGTAACGGTATCGGGCCTGACCCATTGAAGTACGGGTTCTACTTTAGCTGGATCAACTGTTATTCCTTGGCGGTTCACTACGTGTCCTAGGAACTTCACTTCTTTCTTCTAGAATTCACATTTTAAGAGTTTGGCGAATAATTGATTCCTCCTTAGTATGTCCAGGACCATCCGCAGGTGAACTTCGTGTTCTTCCTTGTTTTGTGAGTAGATGAGGATATCATCGATAAAGACTATAACAAATTGGTTTAAGTATGGTTTAAATATGTGGTTCATAAGATCCATAATGATAGCGGACGCATTTGTGAGGACAAAGGGCATTACCAGAAATTCATAATGTTCGTACCTTGTCCTGAATGCGGTCTTTTGTATATCCTCATCTTTGATTCTCAGCTAATGGTACCCCAATCTCAGATCAATTTGAAAAGAATTGTGCTCCTTTAAGTTGGTCGAATAGGTCGTCGATGCGGGGCAGGGGATATTTGTTCTTTATCGTTGCTTGATTTAGTGCAGTGGAGTGGTAATCGATGCACAACCTTAAGGTTTCATCCTTCTTCTTGACGAACAACACTAGTGCACACCCCAAGTAGACACTCTTAGTTGGATAAATCCTTGACTCAGTAAATCTTCTATTTGTTTCTTGAGTTCTTCCAACTCAACCGGCACCATTCGAAAGCAGGTAGGGCTATCGAGGGGGGTTCCTAGTATTAGGTCAATGCCGAAGTCTACCTCTCCTGGGGGGTAATCTTGGTATCTCTTGAAACACCTCAAGGAATTCTTTGACTACTGGAATTGATCTACAGAGATTCCTTCAAAGCCCATTACCCGTGTTAGGGTTCCTTTTCTTTCTACCTTGTATTGTAATGGGACCGTGCCTGGGTAAAGTGAAAGTGATTTGTATGGCCTTACTTCCTATAATCGCACTGGTTTCATCAAGCCAATCCATTCTGAGAATAATGTCAAATCTCTTCATGTTCATTTGTATTAGGTTGGCCGAAAGCTTGATGTCTGCTATAGTGATAGGGCAATTTTCACAGTATTTGGTTAGTTCTATTATCTTACCTAATGGTGAAGCTACTGTAATGGGTTCTTTCATGCATTTCAATTTTAAACCCAAATGCTCTACTATGGCAGTTGATATAAACGATAAGGTAGCCCCACAGTTGAATAAAAGCACAACTAGGGTACCCTTAATGAAAGTCATACCTTCTATTAGGCCAGGAGTAGTCTCGGGGTCTCCGGGTGATATCATGGTGAAGAGGCGACCAGACGTGGTGTTTTGTCGCACTGGAGTCGGGATGAGGCGGCCTTCGTCTTTCATCTTCTCATAGCACTCCTTTGCATCGTGACCCGTTTTCTTGCAGTAACCACAACAAGGGAGGTCGTCCCATTGTTTCTTCTCTTCGGGAGTGGTATTCTATTGTGGGGTGGTCCTTAGCCTTTTATCTGTTGTCTGTGTCACAATTGGGTTGGTCTTAAACCGTCTTTTTACTTCAAGCTGTAGTTTAGCCCATGTTCTGCAAGCATCGCCGCTCTCAGCTTGAGTGGCTTTATCAACCATGCCGTTGTAGCATGTCAAATCCAGGCAGCATCATATTTGGAGCAGATGAGGGTCTGAGTCCATCCTTGAATCGTTTAATTCTGAAGTCCTCGTCTTCAACCAATTTAGGCACATATCTCGATAATTTCGTAAATCGGGCCCTCACATTATGCGACACTCATTGCACCTTGGGTGAGTTTCAGGAATTCAGACAGTGTTCATCTCGGTATGACTTAGGGAAATATTTTTTGAAGAATTTCCTTTGGAATTCCTTCCAGGTCCAAGTGTGATCCTCAGGTACGGTCCTTCCCATTGCTTCCCACAAGATGACGACCTCTCCTTCAAACTTAAAAGTGGCAAGGGAAACCTTTAAATGTTTCCGGGCATCCCATAGTCTTCAAACGTTCTCTTAATCTACTTTTCCTAGTGTTTCCGCTACTGGATTTAGAGTGCCTGAGAATTCATGAGGCTAAGATATTCCGTAGTTTTAAGAATCTTTCCAGCCAAGCAGACTCATCATAGTATTCTAGACGTGGTGGGGCCAGTGATTCAGCACGAATGGGGGTGATACGGATGGTGAGGCAGCACGAGCGGGTGATACAGATGGTGAGGCAGCCCTTAGGGCAGTATGGTGAGCTTGTTGTCGTAAATCATCCATGATTTGTTGGGTCATCTACATGAATGCTTCTATCTATCCCAGAATGGAGTAAATTGGTGCCCACACTTGAGTATCAGGGGGCGCCAATCTTAGGGGCAATCTTCGAAGTGTGGTTCCCTGACGGGTCCCGTTCTCGGTCGCGGATTCTAATGGTGCTTGGATAGTCTTTCTCTTAGGAGCCATACCTTCTGCATATATAGATGGTTTGGTTAGGGTGATGTTAGCGCTTTGGGGAAATTTCTAGTGTGGTAAATATAAATTCCTCAGGCAGTCATGAATTCTTTGAGAATTTATTTATTTTTTCTGGGTAGTTACCCTAAGGATTTCGGGAGTTTAATTCAAGGCTTCTAGGTTTATCGCTCCTAGTTTCTTGTTGGAAAATGGTGGTGTAAGGTTTTAGTGGATCCTATAACCTACGGGCCCAGTTAATTTCATTTTCATGCTCTAATACCAATTGTAATGCCCTGAATTTCCAATGTCTGAGTCTTGGCTCATCTTGGGAATCCTGGCATTAATTCCATCACACACATCTTTCAGATAGCGTGATTAAATTCATACATTCTGAGTATTTAAGTATCAATCATGTGAAAAAGAAACTCTCTATATTTATTATTCCAAATTTAAAGGGAAAGAAAGTTCAATGAATCAATAAATGCTCACTCAGATGGGCACTTATTACAAAATCAAGTTTGCAACGGAAACGTAAATAAGCTAAATCAAAAAACTAATTTCTTGTTTATTCAGCATAGTCTTCCTCAGGAAGTGGCTTCTAGGTCTTCAATATGTTCATCACCTGCATCATCTATACAGTTGGAGAGGGTCAACGCCTTACTCATAGTGATGGTCGTTCCTTTACAATTTACAATATATTTGACATGAATCACAAGGATGAAGGGGCATTGACACTCCTCATATAAGGGCATCAATACAGGGTTCTATATGATATGCATGCTTAGAAAAATATGGGCGATCCATCACACTCCATAGTCATATTCACATTGTGGAAGGTAGTTTATTATATTTGGCTTGTCCCGCATTCTTACACTACAGAGATTCGTTGGTGTGTCCCACGCTATCGTGGCTTTACACGAACAACTTAAGGCGACACAACAACGCGGTTTGGGGATTTATGTAACATGATGTGTTCATGGAGCAAACTATTTGCAACATCCAATCCCAGGAAGTGATGTAACACGCATGGCGCTTTACTTACATCGATTGTGCACCATGCCAACCAACCCACGGAATTATGTACCGACCAAGAGGGTCGCTACCCGTAGCGCATTACGTCCATGATTTTATGATGACTATTAGAGATGGGATGTCCAACACGATACTTGCGTGTAGGAGAATGATGTGAATATCTATGGTGATGATTCATGAGCAAATTCAAATAGTGCAATACATTTAAAGAAAAACAAGTAAAGGGCATGATCAAATAACTTGCATAATCTAAAGGAAGGATCCTCACCTTAGCTTATCGCCCTTCAAAGATATTTCTTATGGTAGGTCCTACTCTAATTACCTATTTTAAGTCAAACTTTAATCAAGTTTAATATATCTATTTAGGTTATGCTAAGACGAGTTGCGCATTAGTAGTCTTTAATTTGCTATGCTCGGGTCCATCCCACCACTGAGTCGACTCAGTCAGGTGCGATGGCTCCTATTGCATGGAAGTTTGAAGGAAAAAAAAAAAAAAAGAATGAAAGGAAAGAAGAGCAAGAAAGGAAAAGATTGATCTAACCGAGTTGCTTGGTGGACTCGGTACTTTCCAGCCGAAGGCTTATGCCTATCTTCCTCTTTCTCTTCTTAAACTGTACGTGATCTCTCTTCTTTCTTCACTCTCTACACTTTTTCCCTCTATGTATTTCTTACCTTTCTTTTTGGTGGAAGGGACGGAGCTTTTTATAGCCGGTCCGATCCCAAGATTTCCTACGTGGTTTAGATCTGGAAGCTTCTTGCGAAACTCTGGATGCGTAACGTGTAACAGGTTCTTGCGAAACTCCAGATGTGTAGCATGTAACAGGGACTGGTCGTGTGATAGGAGTCCCGACTTCTACTCCTCTTCCTCTTTTTCTTCTTGTCCGGCAACTGATCGCCCAATGATCATTAACAGATCTTTGTTCAATTTCTTGATCGGACGGTGCTGTTTGGATGGCTGGTTGGCGCTGGTTTTAATGGTAGATTGATCTCAATGCACTAACGCCCCATTTGGACATCTCTAGTTGGATCAGATTGAATTTTCGGATCCTCCTGGCCACCGGATCTGTGATGAAGGTGGGCCATGTGAGTATACTGTGTTGAGAGCACGTTTCTGCAAGGTGGTGGAAAGCGGAAGTTCTGCCATGGAAAATAACATGAATTGTGGCTGGAATTTCCTCTTGAATTCGCAGAGTGTCTAGCCGATCTTCTTGGCTAGGTGCATATGCAAGGTGGCGGTTTGATTCAGATGCACGTAGAGGGTGAACTTGATCCGATCGGTGCGCCATTTTTGCTGGGGTGACTCGCTTCTCCCTCAATGTGGCCCATCATGGTTGGAATTTGATTAGGGGTCGCTGGATGGTGCTGATCTTGACTGTTCGTGATGGTGGCCCACTCCAGATCTGGTCGCGGATCTCCCTATTTCAAACTACGCAAGCGGGAAAGAAAGAGGAAGAATCCTCTATCTTTACAAACAATCGGGTCAAAACAGTTTTGACCGACCTATGTTGTTAGTGTATTGCGGTTATACACATATAGGAGCACACGCACCTTGTGGCAGGATTTTCGATGGTGATCCCGATGGATCCGCTCCATCCCTTCAAAGCATGGGGTCCCTTCTTTGAGGATGGATTAGACCTTTTCTTGTTTGGTTGCTTAATTAGTAGTTTGTAACCTATGTATTTTCTTCTTCTTTTTTTCTTTGAGTTTGTTTATTATTATTATTATTTTTGTTTGATGGCTCTTTTGTGGTGATGTTCTAATGCTAATTGTAGAGGTTTCGAGGTGTTACATGATAAGAGATTGAAATTAAAATTGTTAAGAGTTTGATCAATTGAGTAAGACTATTGCTTAAGTTCTTTCATTTAATCGATTAAGAGGAAGTTTGAACATCATGTTAATCTAAGTCACAAGCCACATTCAAATTGTTTTTTGTGAATTGTACTAGAATTTCTCATTGTTAGTATGTGTATCATTGATAGATACTGAGAATTAAGTCTGAAGAATTTTATCCACCTTAAAAAGATGAAAAGAACCAGTTAAGAAAATAGAGATATTGACAAAAAGGTCATGTATGATGAAAAGACTGGAAATGAATGAAAAGTTTGAAAACAGTGAATAAATAAAAGGAACCATCCATATAAAATCAAAAACTGAAAAAAAAAAGGAAAATGTAATAAGTTCATAATCAATACTTGATTATTCAATAAAACTTGAGGTGATGAGCATGGCTAACATTATGAAATAGTAGTATGTTATGGAAAGTAAATAGAATTCACTAAGCACATTGAAAAATTTTGATATATGAACTTATGCTCTTAAATGATTGATAAAGAAACTTTTTATTGATTGCTCATATGATTCGGCTCTAGGTTTTCAAAATTGCACTGTCTCTTCTTTAGATTATACTCATTCATACTTGATTGCACAAAAGATTATTTTCTGAAAGTGATTTGAACATTGAACATTGAAAATCACTTCATGCATGTTTTGCTCAGGACTAGCAAAATGCTTGTTGGGAGGTGTGTTGAGTGTGAAATATTGCATATTTTCCCTTATTTTATACATTGGTTTTGTAAACATGATAGTGGTTAATTGATTTAATTATGCATGTTTTCATGTGCGAGGTGATTTCAAGAGTTAAAGGAGGAATCGAAGCCAAAAGGAAGATTTGTGCTCAAAAGATTACTAAATGAATATTTGGAGATTTGGAAGTCCTTAATGCATAATTCACATGCTAAAGATCTAAGGAAATTAACCAAGTGAGAAATGAAGAGAATCAAAGATTTAAAGTGAAGAACAAGAAAAGGAATCCTGAAAATTATCTTTAAAAAAATATATTCCTAAAAAAAACATATTCTGAAACTCCAAGTCTAAAAAAGGAAAGTTCCGAAAATCTATTTTGGGAAACTGCGCACAATGCATAAATTTGAGGCGATTTCTAGATTTTTCCAACTCGATGCGAAAGTTGGAATTCCACAACTATAAATAGGACTCCCTAAGATGCTCCAAAGCATCTTCTAGGGTTTGGAAAGGTTTCAATGAGCATGGCACAAGGGTGGAATAGCCGTCAAAGAGCTTTTCTTCTTCCCTAGTTTATTTTTCATGCTTTGTTTAAAAGATTTGGTTTCAATCATGTCTATGGTTGGCTGAACCTCTTAGCTAGGGCTAAGAGGTGAAGCTTATAGCGTGTTTGGATAATGATCTTGCTTTGATTCATGTTCTTATTGAACCTCATTGATTTATAGTTTGATATTAAAAGAATATTTTCAATTTTCTATGATTTATTGACTCAAATTACAATAGATATTGTGATAGCTTTGAATATCTTCTTTTTCTGTTTTGAGATTGTGAGATTGGTAAATCCTGTTGTTCACCATAGTCTCTTGGGCATGGTAGGGTGATGGAATCCCTTCCAATCATCACAATTCTCCTCCATTGATAATTAGGTCAATAAAAAGTTTAGATTTGATATAAATTACTTTATCTTCCAATTGGATAGGATAGGACTCCAATTCTAATTGTGTTCCTTGAATCAAGTAAGGTAGCATCTTGATAGCTACATGTTGATCCTTGACACCCTAGTTCTCACTCTTAATTTCATAATTTTTAATCAACATTATTCACCATTACTCTCAATTATTTAGATTTCAATTTAGATTTTTTTATAGTTATAGTTCTAGTTATTTTCAAAATACGTACAAGTTTAGTCCTTGTGGATTCGACCTCGGTCTTACCAAGTTATTATCACATCGCGACCCTACACTTGAGGTTGTGTACAGTTTCCTCACACAAGCCCTCCAGATTAAGCTTGTGAGACCTTCCCCTAACAACCTCGAGGTAGCGCTCACATCTGAGGCTATAGTATACCTCCTCCTCCTTGGCCCACTCCTTCGAGGCCTTGTACTCCTCCACCATTATCGTCCGAAATGATGGGATGGAGGCCTTGATTTCTGTAAGACCAGTATCCTAGCCCGTACCGTTCCTTAGGCCTCCACGGTCCTCCCAGTCGAATTTCGGTGACCCCCGATCTGTTATCGGCATCTGTGCGCTATCCTTACTCGTGTCCCGTATTCCAGAGTCGGCTTGACTTGAGACTTGTACCCTTGCGACCGGGCCATTGCGGTGGTTCCGACGCCGCGTCTCACGCGCTGAGGCGATACCTGGGCCAGGAGATGTAGGCTCACATTCAGTTCGAGAAAAATGTCGTGCATTGCGAATTTCGAGGGAATCTCTACAACCTATCCCATCAATCAATCAATCAAGTACACATCACTTCCATCACTCACTCACCCATCACTCACATCTCTCATCTCTCTTATCTCTCTCATTCTCTAAGTAAGCAATCGTCCAAGCTTCATGTGAGAGCTTGGTCTGGCCCACCATCCTACCTCCCATCTCCACCATCTAATGGTCATCTTCACCGTTGAAATGCATCCCTCGGAGCTCTAGGATGCGTTGATGGAAGAAGAGGTCCAAGAAGATCAAAGGTGGGTGATCTTTGAGTTTCTACCGTTGATTTCATGATTTAAGGGCACATTTGTATGCGAGACCCATTTTGATGTATGCGTTGTAATCAGGAGGGGCCAATAGTGGCGAGGTCCCTCCATCTCACTGTCTCTCTCTCTCTCTCTCTCTCTCTCTTCTCTCTCTCTCTCTCTCTTTCCTTATAGTATGGCCCATCTTGCTGGACTGTCCAGCGGATGGGATCGCTACCTGTCCGTCTGGACAGGCCCGAATGAAGGAAAACATAACTATCAGCTTGATGCAAAGTTCCTGGTAGGCCACCACGTGTGGACCCACCTCACTACATGTGTTCATCTAGCCATCCATCTGCTAGACCCAGGGCCACGGACCACACAATACGTGTGTTATATCACCGTCCGTCCAGCATCCTGGCCTGGACGTTGGAGTGTATATGTATGTATGTATGTGTTATATATATATATATATATATATATATATATATATACATAAATATATTTATATATTATCTGGTGGGCCCCACATGGGACCCACCAATTTGATGGAAGTGGATTGGTTGGTCTATCACCATACCAGCTACATAGCTGATGTAGGACGTCAGCAGGACGGTTGGATCATGGTCGTGATCCAAACCGTCCCTCCATATTTTTGTGGGGTCACGCGTGTGGACCCCACCATGATGCATGCGTTATATCCTACCATCCATCATTTGGAAGGTGGGCCAGTAATTTATGCAGCTACTTAGTTGTTGTACGTCAGCAAGTTCCGTGGGATTCCACCACAATGTATGGGTCGTAATCCACTCCGTCTGTCCATTTGGGAGGTGGATCCCACCCTAATGTATGTGAGAATCTAAACCGCCCATCCTTTTGGCAAGTCCATCTCAAAGCTTGAGACTAAAAATAAGACAGATCCAGTTATCAGGTGGACCACACTACAGAAAATAGTGGGTTTGAACGTCCACCATTGAAACCCTTTGGGTTACAGAAGTTTTAGACCAATATGATAGTTGTTTATCCTCTTAATTCAGGGCTTTGTGACCTTATGAACAGACTGGACGGGAAATAATACTATGGTGGGGCCCACTAGAATTTAATAGTGGAAATCATCATCACCACTATTAGGTGTGGTATGGTCCAGATGATCCTTTGGATATGATTCATTTTTGTGATAATGCTCTAAAAAGATCTCTAGCAATAGATGAATGGTGTGTTAGTTTGGGCCCTTTTGATTTGGCTCGTTTGAATCGGTCCATTTGATTGGCCCACTTGATTCGGGATTTTTGGTGTGGTCTAAGCCCACTTGAGGCCCATTGGTGCGACCCATCCATGGGGCCCACCTACCTTGTATTTAAGGCCCATATGATGAGGCCCACCTGCTTGAATCTGAGGCCCATGGGCAAGGCCCATAGTGATGTATTTTAGGCCCATGTGTTGTGGACCGATGTGTTGTATATGAGGCCCATGAGTGAGACCCATTGTGATGTGTTTGAGGTCCATGAGATGCGGCCCATCATGATGCATATTAGGCCCATGTGATGCGGCCCACCGTGATGTATTTTAGGCCCATGTCATGCGGCCCATTGTGTTGTATATCAGGCCCGTGTGAGCGGCCCAATTTGATGTATATGAGGCCCATGAGTGAGGCCCGATGTGATATATATGTGGCTCAAGAGTGAGGCCCAGTCTGATGTATGTGAGGCCCAGAGGGCGAGGCTCGATGTGATGTGTGAGAGGCTCATGCGATGCGGCACACTTGATGTGTATATGGCCCTTATGTGAAGTTACGAGCCCACTATATGTTTGGCTCTACATGGTCCACTTCCTGGGAGCAATGTTGGTTAAATGTCCACATTGATGGGCAATGATGGGCAAATGTCCTCATCGTGACCTTCCCTTAGGCCCTTTATTAGGCCGATTGTCAAGGTCGATTCCGATTGTCGAGGCCGATTCTGATTATCGAGGCCGATTCCGATTGTTGAGGCCGATTATCGAGGCCGTTTCCGATTATTGAGGCCGATTCCGATTGTCGAGGTCGATTATCGATGCCGATTATGAGTATATGACAGCATAGCATCATGATACATGCCCATATGCATCATCTGCATGTTTATTATAAGATGTGGTTGACCATTGCATATGTCATGGGGTATGTTGTTATGAGACTTCCCGATAGGCAAAGATTGTCTCACATGAGCACACGGTATGCGCAGGATTGATGCATGACGAGATTGTATAACTCATGTATCTTGCGTTGTGTGTTGTGATTACTGTATGCCCTAGCGACATTAGGGTCGTAGCCTCCACAGGCATATCATGGATGGGCAGATGGGACACCAAAAATCTTTTACTAGCATCGGACCGCCATATATAGCCCTAAGTGAAAATTCTTAAACCCTCTTGGTACCAGAGGACGCTGCAACGCCGTATACCAGCAGGCCGCGTCTCCCACTGTGTCCTGGTTGGTTGGGAGGGGGTGTGACCTTACCCGCCTGAGTGAGGGGGCAATTTCTAGGTTGAGTTTGACCAGCTTGAGGAATAGGTCCTCTATCGATGAGTCGGCCCGATATTGGTAGGTGGATAGTGAGGTCTCTTCCACTTACCCAGTTGTGCTCTCGGATAGGGGCAACAAGCTGACGTAGAGTATAATAGACCCCGATGGTGATCCCAGAGATGTACCGTACTAATATGTGGACCTATTGAGCCGAAGTTGCATACTCATTCATTCATTCATTCACTATCCACTTGGGCTGGTGGTGAGTAACTATTTGTTACGTGTACCTTCGCAATGACCAGTATTTCGGTTGGGGCGCACGACTAACCTAAGGTCAGGAGTTTACATTATTGTGTTTGACTATCCAAATTTAGGTATGAGACTGGTTTGGATAGAATTCCTTTGGGATGGACCCCATAGCCTGTGATACCACGTACTATCATCCCGACTTCACTCCAGCTTGGTCATTTCATTCGCATCGCATATTGCATTACATCCGCGGCATATGACATTTTGGATTGCTACGTTTTTGCACTTATATGGATTAGACGGACTTGGCAGGATCTGCATATTGTATTGCATCCGCAGTATATGATATTTGACTCATTATGATCTGCATTGTGTATTCTGATATTATATGACTCATGGACTTACCAGTATATTTCCGCTTACTCTGATATTGTATGATTCATGATCTTGTTAGTATTTCTACTTATTCCGATATTGTATGACTTATGGCATTGTATTGCATACTTGACACTTACCTTGTGCACACACTTTCACCACCCTCTAAGCTTTCTATAAGCTTATGCACGATAGATACGTGTAGGTGGCGTTAGGTTGCAGCAACATTGAGCATGGAGTGGGCAGTGGTCTCCTGAAGCTTTGATTTTGACATATGTATTTTCTATTCAGCATTGTATTCAAATGTTTATATTAATGAATATGTGATGATGATGTTGCCTTTGTAATTTGGGTATACTTGTGGTTATGCTTCTTACGAGATAAATGTACATTGGAAAATCCTCCTTGTAGGATCCCAGGATCGGAATCTGATGTATAAGCGGTGGGAGCCGAGAATGGGGTACTATGGAGGCTGTCGGCACTGGATTCGGCAATCGGGAATTTTGTGAGCCCGGTTTCTGAGTTTGCGGCTTGACAACTTTGGCTAGCTTGGCCGCGACTTTCACTAACCTGGTTGATACCTTGGCTAGCTCGACCTTCGACCTTGCAGCCTTGGCTTCTGTCTCAGCCTACTCTAACTCAGACTTGGAAAGGCGCAACCTTAGCCCCTCTGCTTCTGCCCAAGAAGCGACCTCCTTTCATTAAGCTTCGTCCAACTAGATCTTCAGAGCAGTTTGCTCCTCCCCAGATGTCTATAACGCCCATTGGAGGGTCTCAACCTCATTAGCTCTGCTGGCCTGGAGCTCCACCTTCACCTGCTCGCATACCTCTCCCACTCATTGGAACGATTGGCAAGTAGCTAGAAGGGGAGGGACGGCCTGAAATATGTTAGTGCACACATTTGCACATATGTTTATCAATCATGTGACTAGTTGTGTCAAGTAGTCGGATGAGTCCATGGCAAATGAAGAGCGACGAAGCAACTAGAGTAGAAGCCTAAGCTACAAAGTCAAAATACGAAGAAACTTCTACGATATGGATCTTGCCTATAGATGATCCTAACCCAAATAGGAAAATCCACTTAGATCATCTATTTAAGACATTTTAAGTTCATATTTTCTAACTTTCTAGATATGGCTTTAGGAAGTTCCAAGTTGTTGAATGATTTTGAAGGACAAGATAATAAAACAGGAAAATCTGTCCAAATTTGGCAGGAGCAGGTGTAACCGAATGGCACCTTCGGTAGCACTGAAGATACCTTCGATATTACTGAAGGTGCACAAAATAGTCTAGCAGGTTTCAAAGATATTTCGTTACCACCGACTAGAATTTTGGTACCACTGACTCCTACCGAAGAACAATTTTCGATACTACCGAAAGTGTCAAAAATCATCCAGCAACCTCAGGATTTAATTCGGTAGCACCGAGTGATATTTCAATACTACTGAAGGTTCAGTTGATAACACCGATAACTAGTCGTTATAGATCCGTTGGGGTCTTTTCTCTATAAATATAGGATCTAGAACTTTATGGAAAGTGTGGATTTAGACATTTCAGAGTCCCTAGGTTTTCCCAAGCTTTAATCACTCATCATAGACTCTATCCACATGAGATTCATGTTCTTTTCATTATGATTCAGCATCTCAACGAGCATTAAAGCTCACTTTAATGAAGACATGATCTAAGCCTTCACAAGAGTATTGAGACCAAACCTATAGGTATATCCTTAGTCTTAACCATACTCTAGTGCATCCATCAGTTGAATCTCTTAGGAAATCCATTCATAACCTTTGTTAGAAATACAACCAACTCTCATTACCTTGGTTACCTTAATAGGAATCATATGTAAGGTTCTTAGTCGTGAAGCTGAAACAATAAGTAAACTACAGCATAGCGATCGGGGGAGAATCAGGGAGTTGATTCAAGCATGAAGAGAGAAGAACAAGCAACCCAAGACAAGCTACAAGAGAGGATTCATTCCGATAAGTAAGTGTCATTACTAAGAGTTCAAAGTTTAATCTCTATCATCATGTAGGATTGAGGCTAAGAGTTTGTTATCAACAAACTTGTATAGGTGCCTTGTCTGGGACCTTGGTCGGTGGGCCTAAACATAAGTACCTTGGGTGGGACCTTTGCCGGTGGGCCTAAACGTAGGTGCCTTGTGTGGGACCTTGGCCGGTGGACCTAAATGTAGTTGCCTTATGTGGAACCTAGGCCGTGGGCCTAAACGTAGGTACCTTGTGTGGGGGACCTGGGCCTAAACATAAGTTTTTAGTGTAGGACCTTTGCTCGTGTGAAGAGCATAAATTGTTGAGTCATTTGTGTAGGGCCGTAAAGGTAATGGTGAACTAATTTAAAACCATTCATAGTGAAATCCGGCACACTCTAGGAAAGTGTGCGGTTGTTAGGAGTGGAGTAGGCAAGTAGCCGATGTCATGCCCCAAACTCGGAAACGGGGCTCACAAAATCCCAATTGCCAAATCCGGCAACAAAACCTCCGTAGTACCCCATTCTCGGCTACTGCCACCCATATACCAGGTTCCGATCCTAGGATCCTACAAGGAAAATTTTCAACATGAATTTATTTATAATGAGCATAACCACAAGCATAACCCACGAACAATAACCAAAACACCATTACAAAATCCACTATTATAAAAAAATTTTAAGGTACAATGCATAAAAGGAAATACAAAAACAAAATCGAAAGCTCTAGAAGTCCGCTGCACGCTCCAATCTCAAGGCTATTACGGTGTCCTAACATCACCTTCATGCAACGGTCATGTATAAGCTTACGAAAAGCTTAGAGGGTGGTGTAAGTGTGTGCACAAGGCAAGTGTCAAGTATGCAATATTAGAGTAATGCGGAAATATATTAGTAAGTCCCTGATTACTATCAGCCATACCAAGGTTATGCGATGCAAGGCATGAATGCTTCGACCATATCTAGGCCATGTTATGCAAGGCATGAATGATGTAGGCCATACCAAGGCCATGCGATGTGAGGCCTATGTGGCCGAATTTCATATGCGAGATGCAACGCACGCATGCTAGTCCTCATCTGAATCCACATAACCATATAGCTTATCGCTAGAGCATCAAATATCAGTATAGATCACACTTTGAACGATCACTGGAGTCTAGTACACTCTACGCCAACTTGCTGCCCCTATCTGATCGCACAACTGGGTAAGTGGAAGAGACCTCACTATTCACATGCCAATATCAGTCCCGGCTCATCGATAGCAGACTCATTCCTCAAGCTGGTCAAACTCAACCTAGGTATTGTCCCCTCACTCAAGCGAGTAAGGTCACACCCCCTTCCAACCGACCATGACACGGTGGGAAACGCAGCCTATTGGTATACAGCCCTCGTGCGCTCATGTATCGACAAGGTATTGACGTTTGAGTCATCCTCTGGTACGATTGGGTTTAGGGATTTTCACCCAGGGATATCTATAGTGCCCCAATGCTAGTAATAGTATTTTCAGTATCCAATCCGGCCATCCACGCTATAACTGCAAAGGCTATAGCCCTAATGTCGCTAGGGTGTACAGTAATCATAATCACACAATGCAAGATGCATGAGTCACGCAGTCCAATCATGCATCAATCCTGTGCATACCGTGCGCTCATATAGGATAACTCCGCCTATCAGGGAGTCCCATAACAACTTGCCCAAAGGCATATGCAATGGTCAATCACATCTCACAACGAGCTTACAGATGATGCGTATGGACATGTTATCATGATACTATGTTAAGCATGCTCGTAATCAATATCAATAACCGGCCTATTGACAGGGTGGTGTCCACAGAAGAACTAAGGATCTGATCTATAATGTGAAGATCGGTCCTCAACAGTGGATATACCAAATCGCGGATCCTCCCCTCTATGGTAATGATATACTCTCCCTTATATCAAGGTTGGGCCTAGGTGATGTACCTATAACCTAAGGATCCGGAAAGGGTTCCTATACCATACTATTTCATAGCCCGCTAGATGCCCTAGGGGGCCCAAATAAGTCCTAGATGGACTCCAAAATAAAAGAAATAACACCTACCAACAACCAATGGGGACCCAACATCTTGGGTTATCGCAACGAATAGATGGGCCATGCGAACATTAATGGGGCCCAATGATTGGGTTGACCCACTTAGAGAAGGATGTGAATGGGCCAAACAAGACCTAAGGGAAGGTCACAATGTGAACATTTAACCATCATTGCC
>JAJHSJ010000002.1:68441255-68529450 GCA_021015155.1 Magnolia officinalis
CTACATAGAGGCACAAGTTTATGCCCTACACAAGAGCAAAGGTCAACATGAAGCACCTAGGTTTTATTCCCTACACAAGAGGAAAGGATCCACACAAGGAACCTCAGTTTTAGGCCATACAGGCCAAGGATCCATACAAGGAACATCCGTTTTAGGCCACACAGGCTAAGGATCCAAACAAGGAACCTCTGCTTTAGGCCACACAAGCTAAAGATCCACACAAGGAACCTAGAGTTTATACCCTACACAAGAGCAAGGGTCAACACATAGTACCCACACCTACTCTCTCGTCGAAGGCCTCCTATGAGGACTTGAAAGGGGTGAGAAGCACCTTTGACCCAAACCTACTAAAGGAATGATCAAAAGGGTCTCTGGACTCTAATGACTCGTAGATAAGTAGGTGAGCCCCATTAAGCATGTTGATGAAGATCTCCTTGTCAGTGCTATGGTCCCTAGATCTTATAATTGTCAAATTTTGTAGTGCCAAAACCTCTCTTGGAATTTGTGTCTTGTGTAGCTCATCTAGATAATGAAGACTATGCATCACTTAAGAATAAAGATCTTTACTTCAAGAAATACAAGTTTACATGGTCATGTTCGAGTACAACATCAAGTGTGAGTTCAATGTGTCAAGATTCATAGATCAATCTCCAAGTCAAGACAAAGTCTTTTACTTTGAACCTCAAGCTCAAGACTCAAGATATTTCAAGTTCATGCTTCTTAAAGTTACAAATTCAAGTTTCAAATTGAAGCTTGAAAAGGTGTCGAGTTCAAGCTTCCTTTTATGACAAGATCTCAAGCTTTGCGAACTTCAAAGAACGACTATCAACTGAAGAAAAAGAAGACTCAATGTTCATACATCACTAACAAGGTATAAATGACCATAGATTGACCTTGGGGTAGGTCATTTTGTATACATAATTCAATTAGGTCATTTTCTTGATTAGTCCTGGACTATGTTCGACTAGTCCTAGCACTGACTCGACCATCCAAGAAATTCCACGACCAGTCCTAAGTTGGTTACAAATTTTTAGAATATTTTGTTAAGCCACGACTAGTCCTGGAGATTGCTCGACCGGCGGCAGCGATTTCGACTTCATTTTTGGGTAACGAATCCTAACCCTAATCTGTTTTAGGTATACAAATAGGTAGATCGGTGAAATAGCTAACTTATTCCATGCTATAGGTAGCCATTGTGCCGTAAACAAAGGTATAGTGTACGAACCGAGTTCGTAATCGGCTTACCGACAAAAGGTGCAGACTATAAACGTTTAGGTTATGGTTTTTAAGGCTTTCAATGTCAGTTAATGATTTATGACTATCTTGATTGTTGTCACATGTGCTTATATACGATGTTTCCGTGTATTATACATAGATATGAACTATGTTGAATATTATGCATTCCATGTGTTTGTTGAAATGTTTAAATGAATATGGATTTATGATTTGTGCTTGCCATGATTAGTAGGCATGACAACTCCTTTGTGAAAGGATTTGCCAAAATATATGTTATAACTAGTTTATTACATGTATGTAAGAATGTGTAATCTTAAGTGTTTGATAAAATGCCTGAATGAGAAATCGTTTAATGTATTTCATTTAATAAGGGTGTTGAGATAGGATTCTCAATCACCTTATCTATAGTTACAGTTTCCTTCATGTAACCTACCTTGCTACTACGTGATTTATGGATGAAATACATATGTATGATAATATGCTCACCATGTGTTTGTTAAAATGCTCAAATGAGATTTCTATTTGAATTGGCTGTTAAATGTTGTTGTGACTATCACGTATGAATGCCTATTGTGTTTGAGTATGATTAGGACTAATACATAGTCCAGGCAATCGGTAATGGTTTGCAATCAGTGGCCGAATCAGTTTCGCCACGACGGATACGTTTAATGAAATCCAATTCGTACGGTTACCAACAGTGGTTAAGCCACAAGGAGTGCGTATGCGCTCCATGTTGATTAATTCAACGTGCGCTCCTACCAGTCGAGCATATCAAGTAACCCGATTGGCCTAATGTATATTCACCAGGTATGGACGCTACTGCTTGAATCTAAGGTACCACTTACCAGTGAAAAGCTCATTTAACCTTGGTACCATGATCCGCTAAGACTCATGAGCTGTGCATGGTGCTATGGGACACCGTGGTCGAGCTGTCAACCTATGCTGGGGTGACGAGCCTCTCCATAGTGACCAGTGAGCAACCCAAACTCATGAGCCGAATATGGTGGTATGAGACATTGTATTCGAGCTGTCAGCCTACGTTAAGGTGATCAGCCTTTCCCATAGTGACCTCGAGTATAAACTAGGCCTACGCCGAGGTGACGAGCCTCCCGTAGCGACCTGAACTTGCCTATCCACTGTTTTTAAATCAAGGGTGACGTTGCCCTATAACTTGCCTATTGTATGTGATTAACTAGGATTGACGACCCTATATGGATCATCGTTTGGATACATGATATAAGGGAGATACCTTAGCTTCTCGAATCTGCTATATGAATAGGTCTAATTAAGAACTTGGCTAACACGACCATGCACCGCATTGCATGTGCCTTTGGCGTGGGTGTTGAGCACAATGGGAGTGTAGCATGCACGACCGTGAGATGATGTCACTGAGGGAGTGCAGGCGAGGGCATGCATCATTAATATATATCATCCTTACATTAACCAGAAGTACTTAAGAATGGTTGTTGTATTGCTTTATCATTACTGCTTGACTGAATTGATAACATGTTAACCTTTGCTTTATAGCTCCACTGAGTTGTTCACTCACTCTCACTCTAGGACGGTGTTTTAAAACACCAACCAGACCCTGTTTTAGTTTCAGATGATGGTGAGGCTTACGAGTTGGAGCCTGTCTTCTACGACGATGATGAGTTCTCCTACATGCAAATCTCTAGCAGGTCTATGTAGACATGGAGTTACATCGCTGGGGTTACAGGGATACAGACTAGTTGAACATCGCACTTATTCATTTTGTAAATTTTGGAACTATACATGTAATTATTCAGTCTGGTGACATGATTATACTCCGGGGTTCATATCACTTATGCACCTTATATATTCATCACAGTCTTCCGCTTGCTAAATTTATCATCTGGGGAGTAGTATGATGTGATTTAGTATAATCACATTCGTTTAATGCATTAATACGGACAACATAATCATCATTTTCTATGTTGGCATAAGTGATGCGACGGATCTCGGGAGTTGAGCCTTTGCTCAACCTCGAATCCGAGGCATACATGTCCACACTGCTTCAAAGCTACAAGCCATTCAAAGTAGTACCTAGAGAGTGGATGCTCCAGACACATGAATAGTGACAAAGGTCTATCACACATCTTAAATATATGATGATGGAATCAGTCACATTCGGTGATGGTAACAACTGAAGGATTGTTGGCCAAGGTACGGTTCAACTCTTAAACCTCCCTTATTTGAGAATGTCTTATATGTAGAAGGGGTTAAACAACTTATTAAGCATTTTTCAAAAATAGCGATAATAATCACAGTGTAAAATTTACTAACCAAGGATGTGAAATCTTAAATAAAAATGGTTTTATAATATTAACTGGCCGTAGAACTTCTGAAAACTACTACATCGTAAGTAATTTTAGCTCATCTAATCTATCATGCTACATGGTCCATACCGATGAGACTGAGTTATGGCATAAACGCCTTGGACAAGTACACTACCGCAACTTATATAGATTGAGCAAAAGAGAGTTAGTCAGTGGCTTACCCAAAATATAGAAATATATAAAATATGTGGCGAATACAAGATTGGCAAATAAATTAGGAGTTCTCACAAAAAGGTGGACTCCAATGTCACATCTAAACCGCTTGAACTCCTCCATATGAATCTCTTTAGACCAACTAAAACGGAGAGTCGAGGTGGCAAGAAGTACATACTGGTAATTATTGATGATTTTACTAGATATACTTGGGTAGTCTTCTTAAGAGACAAATCAGAAACTCTCGATGAAGTAAAAAGGATCCTTAAACGTATTCAAACGGAAAATGGTTCTCAAGTCTGTAAGATCCGTAGTGATCATGGATCAGAATTTGAGAATAATAGTTTTGAGAAGTTTTGCAGTGATCAGAGAATATCACATGAATTCTCTGCGCCTAAAACACTACAACAAAATGGTATAGTAGAAAGAAAAAATAGAGTGCTTCAAGAAATGACAAATGTAATGTTAAACAATATGAAGCTCCTTAAAAATCTTTGGGCCGAAGCTGTTAATACTGCTTGTTATATAATTAACCGCGTTTATACTAAAAAATTAAATAGTAAAACGGCTTATGAAATGTGGTTTAATAAGAAGCCTACTGTCAAATACTTTTGGATTTTTGGCAGCAAGTGCTACATTTTATGTGACCGAAAAAATCTGGGTAAGTTTGACACCAAAAGTGATAAAGGGGTATTTTTAGTGTATGCTCTGAATAGTCGAGCATATCGGGTTCTTGATAAGAGAACCGGTGTAATTCAATAATCTATTAATGTGGTTATTGACGATCACTTAAATACACCTGTCTCAAGTATAGAAAATGGTGAAGTATTTCCAATTGATAAACCAGATACTTCATCAAGTCATCAGAACACTGAACTGAGGACTGTTAAAGATCATCCAACTAATCAGATTCTTGGAAACCCTCTCACTGGTGTGCGCACTCGTAAACAACTAGAAGATATGTGTAACTACGTGTGCTTTACATCTCATATAGAATCGGCTAACGTAAAAGAAGCTCTTACTGACGAAAATTGGATTATTGTGATGCAAGAAGAGCTTAATCAATTTGTTGAAAATGATGTTTGGTACTTAGTTCCAAGACCTAATGATAAACACATTATTGGAACAAAGTGGATTTTCAAAAATAAGTATGATGAACTTGGTAATATTATTAGAAATAAGGCTAGGCTGGTTGTACAAGGGTACACTCAAATTGAAGGCATCGATTATGATGAGACCTTTGCCCCAGCAGCTCGTTATGAATCAATCAGACTATTTATATCCATTGCATGCTTTAGAAAGTTCAAAATATACTAAATGGATGTAAAGAGTGCTTTCTAAAACGGTGATTTGCATGAAGAAGTGTATGTTGAACAATCAACGGATTTTGAAGACCCTAAGAATACTGATCATGTCTATTGCCTAAAAAAGGCTCTCTACGGTTTGAAACAAGTTCCCAGGGCATGGTACGAGAAGTTGACTAAGTTTTACTAAGTCATAACTTTATAATGGGAAGTGTTAATAAGACATTGTTTGTAAAGAAACATAATGATCACATTTTAATAGTACAAATTTATGTTGATGATATAATTTATTATCTACTATGCTAACATGACTGTTTGAGTTTGCAGATCTTATGAAATCAAAGTTCAAAATGAGCATGGTGGGGGAATTGAATTATTTTCTAGGGTTGCAAGTAAAAACTGCAACCTGATGGTTTCTTTCTCTCCAAACTAAATATGCTCTGAACTTAGTTAAGAAGTTCAGATTTGAGAATGAGAGAATTTTGATACTCCTATGAGTACTACCTTAAAACTCTCAAAGTACTCTACAAGTAAGAGTGTGGATCCTAAATTGTATCGCTGTATGATAGGTAGTTTGTTGTATTTAACTGCAAGCTGACCTGATATTGCATTTAGTGTAGGAATTTGTGCTAGATATCAATCTGACCCTAAAGAGTCACATTTAACCACTGTTAAGCACATTTTGCGATATGTCGCAAGTTCAACAAATCTAGGTCTTTGGTATCCACATGATACTAATGTGCAATTAGTGGGTTACACTGATGCTGATTGGGCTAGTAACATTGATGATAGGAAATCAACCAGTGGTAGTTGTTTCTATGTTGGGAACTATTTAGCTTCTTGGTTAAGTAAGAAACAAAGTTTCGTATCGCTCTCGACTGCAGAGGCTGAATACATTGCAGTAGGAAATGCTTGTACTCAGCTTGTATGGATAAAAAGAGTGTTAAGCGATTACGGAATTGCGCAAGATACTATGGTTTTATATTGTGATAATTCAAGCGCAATTAATATCTTTAAAAATCCAATTCAGCATTCACGAGCCAAGCATATTGACATTAGATATCACTGCATTCATGAATTAGTGGAAGACAAGACTATTTCTTTAAAATATATACCAACTGAGACTCAACTTGCTGACATATTCACAAAACTTCTTGATAAAAGCAGGTTTTCTAAATTAAAATTTGATCTTGGAGTGTGCAATTTGAATTGATTATTCATGCATTTCTGTATCATAATGTATATATTTGTTATTTTATATATTTAACATTTCAAATTATATGAAAAATGCATATTTTGGGCTGTGCACGACCAGTCGAGTGCATACTCGACCAATCGTGGCACGACCGGTCGAGCATGAACTCAACCAGTCGTGTAGAGCGGTTTTGTGCTTTATTTAAGGGGAATATCCTTTTTTCTTCATTTTGGTTTCATCTCCAACGGGTCCTAGGTCGACTGGGTCGAACCCATCTCCTAGTTCTTCAAGGTTAGTGCTTTATTTACATATTCCTTGTAGATTCAAGTTCTTATCCAATATCTAATCTCTCGTCTAATGGACATACCTGTCAATGATGAAGGTATTCCCATTAGCACTTTAGTGGATAAATCGTTTGAATCTGAAAAGTGTATGCTTACTAGAGCTTTATGCAATATAAGTGCGGATTAAAATCCTAATGGAAATGCGCTTGCCTCAAAGTATTTGTTACCCAGATACAGAGTCATTCACAGGATTTTTATTTCAAATGTTTATCCCCGTTGTGGTAACAAAACCGAACTCATACTGGTTCATGGTTCAGATTTTCATTCCATTATTTCTGGAACCAATGTATGCCTTCCTTCTTTAATCTGTCATTGTATCATTCAATTTCATCTCCATCCATGACACAGTGACATTCCTTTCGCGTATCTTATGACTATGTTGGCCACCCATATTTTAGTGACTATGCCTGTTGAGGAAGCTCCCATTCAACACCTTATCTTCAACAACTCCAATATAAATAAAATGAATTTGAGGTTGGCCGCAGGCCAAGTAAATGTGGGTGTTGGTGGAGCTGATGTAATGAATAAAGAGGAACGTGATTTACCACCAGATGGCATTAACATGGATGATATTTTTGATGAGATCGAATCCGATTCGGCAGATGATCCTAATTATTAGCTATCTGATTTTGATTCGCATTTGCGCTCATTAGAGGAGAAGGTAGAAAACATGAATGTGTCTCATGATTTACAATTCAAATATATGCACAAATATCTGAGGCGCATTAACAAGGGACTTCATCAGATTGATCCTTCCATACCTGCTCCTTCGTCGGGTTCTGATTAGTTTTTACTTATCTTAGTTTGTAATAACTTTAATGATACTTGGCTTTTTTTTTATCTATGGGGTTAAACTTGGTTAACTTGGTTTAATTTGGTTGAATTAGATTATGCTTGAACAATGCTTATATTGACTATCTTGTTTATTTATTCCTCATTACTCTTCTTATTCTTCCTTTCTTTATCTACTTCATTTTCCTTTATTGGTTTCTTCCTTTGTCCTCTTGTGACAAAAAGGGGGAGAATTTTATCATGTTGCTTGTGTGGATTGGCATGTGGTGGATTGTGGATCATTGTGTGGATGGATTGTAGATAGGTAGCCATCATCCATTATTTGAAAGGGGGAGTAAGTAAGGGGGAGTATAGTTGGAGGAAATGTGATGCAATTTGTTTTGACCTGTTTATAACTGGTGCATGATTCTTTGTGCGTATAATGCTTAGCTATTATGAAGTGTGTTTTGTCACAAATTTGATAAAGGGGGAGATTGTAAGTGTTATGGTTTCTAGCTCCTATGATTGTCAAATTTTGTAGTAAGGAAAAGAAGACTCAATGTTCATATGTCACTAACAAGGTTTGGATGACCCTAGATTGACCTTAAGGGTAGGCCATTTTGAATACATAATTCAATTGGTTCATTTTATAAGTGCTTAGTCTATTTTTTGACTAGTCCTAGGCTATGTTCGACTAGTCCTAGCACTAGGTCGACCAGTCCAAGAATTCCTCGACCAATCCTAAGTTTGTTACTGATTTTTGAGAAGTTTTATTAAAGCCTCGACGAGTCCTGGAGACTGCTCGACTCGTATTCAACTAGTCCTACAGGCTCGACTCAAAGTCCAGCAACTAAATTGAGTCCCGCACAACTAGTCGTGGACAGGACTCGACCGGTCGTGAAGGCCGCTCAACCAGTCGAGCAGGTCCTTTGACCAGTCGTGGAACGGTCTGATCTTATCGTGCTCGAAATTTCAAAAATCTATTGGTCCTACGACTAGTCGTGGCGACCTCAGGACCAGTCATGACTACAATTTCTGAACTTATAAATAGAGTTAAAATTTCAGAGTTTGGTATTCAATTCAAGTTAAATCAATACGCCACTCTGAGATATAAGTTAGTCATTATTTTAAGATATATTGTGCTCATTTAATATTCTCTTTAATTGGCTTTTTTTGTATTTGATTTTGAATTCTGCATTCCAATTTTATTTGAAAGAGGGATTGTTGTATTCCCATTTCTTGGAATCAAAATCAAATCAAGCTAGCCCTAGGCGATTTAATTTAAAATCAATTTAGAACCTAGAACCATTTCACAAGTGAGTGTGAACATTGAACTTCTACTCCGATTTGGTTCTTCCGAGCTGCATCTAAAGGAGAATATCTAGGTATTTTACATTATTGTAAATTCTTTCTTTTGGTTTCATTGAGATTATGCCAGAAAAATCTCTTTATTTTTGGTTTGTCTGAGGTGATTCAGAAAACTCAGAGTGTGGGGTTTTTTGAATTTTGTAAGCCCACTTAAAAGACACAGTTGTGAGGGTTTTAGGTGAACCTTTAAAAACCTATTTTCATAGTGAACGTTAATATCCATTGTGTGAGGATATTATGAGTGGATAGTTGTGTGGCTGTTGTTTAACAGTTGGTGTACACACAAACGAACCACTATAATTTCTAGTCTTGTGGTTGATTGTTTATTTTATTTTGTGAATGTTGTAATTTCCCTTTTTGCATTTGTGGAGAATGTTGTAATTTCTTTTATGCAAGTGTGGGAATGTTGTAATAGCTTAGATTTCTTTCCTTGCTATTTATTTCTTTATTCCTCTGTATTAGTTTGAGTTTTTGATACACAGACCGTTCTAGTAAGGTTGTCCTGCCATAAACCCTTGGTTTTTAGTGTAAGGTTGTGCTTAAAACAACATCTGTATCAACCTCTCAATACTCGTACATTTGAGGTTGTCTTTAATTTCAGCATTGTGAGATTGTTTATTGCTATCAGTATTTAATTTATTTAAATTCCGCTGTTAATTTTTTAATTTGGCATAGTCCTATTCAACCCCCCCCCCCTCCCCCTCTAGGACTTAATAGCTCGGCCTTTTCAAATGGCAATTTATGGAAGTACAGGCAAGTGTATTTGTCATTTTACTTTTTACCGGCTCATGCTTTGCAGCCTGGGGTGGTATGTTTGTCTTATCTGCTAGTTTGGCTACACAATTACATCTTATTCTATTAATTGGATTTTATTGGGGATAGGAGAACACATTTCAATCAGATGTGGTTCATTTTTTGTTCTTTAATAGCAGCATGTCTCATGTTTTCTAAGAAACAGGATCTGCATAAATGGTTCCAAATGTCATTGACTTCACAAACCATAGTTAAAAAAAGGATCTCATCCAATGTGTATCTTTGCTATCTAAATATCTCTCATGTTACCAGAGCTGAGGCTGTGTGTGTTGGTTTGTGCAGGGGCCATACTATTGTGGTGCCGAAGTTGACAAGGCATTTGGACGACACATTGTTGATTCTCACTACAAAGCATGCCTTTATGCTGGAATTAACATTAGTGGGATTAATGGAGAAGTTATGCCTGGCCAGGTAGTAATCTGTTGCTTGTATTCTCTCTTTTGGTTTAGCTTAAATTCTGATGCAGTCCATGTGAGCCCCACTTATCTTACAGTCAGCGATCTATTGTATTCTAAAATTTATTTATTTAGAAATGTGAATGTAGGATGCATTGTATGTTTGATTACTATTTGTAATATGAATGCATCATTTTCTTTTCTAATTGCATTTTATGTACTATTCCTATCAACATTAATTGTATTAGCTTAGATGAGTTGATCAATCACAATGGGTTCTTGCAATGGTAACAGACACCATTGTTATAATTTTTTTTAAAAGTAGCTACGGATATTAGTCGTAGCTCTTGTTCTGAAAACCTTAGCTTTTTCTAACTTCAGCATATTGCTAGGGATTTCATTATACTTTTAGCTACAGATATTATCCGTAGTTTTATGTACATTTCGCTACAGAAAGTTTAACTACGGATTATATCTGTAGCTATTGATATATATTGCTATGGATTTAATCCGTAGCTATAGCTTTTGACCTTTAGCTACAACACCAATTGCTATGGTCGTGCTACGAACTATAACCGTAGCAATAGGTCTTTAGCTACGGTTTTTATCCGTAGTCGTCGCCCCTTTTTCTGGTAGTGCTTCAGAACTGGATCCTCTTGAGGCTTCCCTTGATTTGAAATTTGATTAAAGAATCCTTGAGGAGTAGCAGTTTTTCCATTTCTGCAACTGAAGTTGGGATGATTTCTCCAACTAGGATTGTATGTATTGGAAGTGGGTCCATTGAAAGGTCTTTGGTAATTATTCACGGCATTAGATTGGTCATTCAGTACCTATTGAAACGCAGGTATTGTTGGGCAATTTTCAATTATGTGAATGTTGCAAGCACAAATACCGCAAACAATTTCCTTAGCCTTATCCTTCTTTAGTTCCATGGTCTTGAATTTCCTTATGAGATTAGTCACTTTAGCATTGATATCATCATCCTCTTTCAGAAGGTATATTCCGCTCCTCTCCTTTAATTGAGTGGGCGTAGAGGTGGTGCTCGATTTTGGGGAGACGTCCCATGATTGTACGCTTTCAGCAAGTCTGTTCAAATAATCTCACACATCATCGACATTTTTGTTCATGAATTCCCCATTACACATTGTCTCGACCAATTGGCGCATGGAGGATGTCAGTCCATCATAGAAAAGGTGTGTAATGCGCCAGGTTTCAAAATCATGTTGTGTGCATGAACTGACAAGATTCTTGAACCGCTCCCAACATTGGAAGAATGTTTCATCTTCCTTTTGGGCAAAGTTCATGATTGACTTTCTGAGGGTATTCGTTTTATGGTGTGGGAAACTTTTCTTTATGAAGTCCCTTGTCATATCCTTCCATCTACCAATAGATTGAGGACGTAGTGAATGCAACCACGTCTTACCTTTCTCTTTCGCAGAAAAGGGAAAGAATTTCAGCCTGACCGTGTCATCGGACATGTTAGGAAAATATAAAGTGGCTATGATCTCATCAAACTCTTTCAAGTGTAAATATGGATTTTCAAATTCAAGTCCATGAAATTTTGGAAGGAGTTGGATCACCCCTTGCTTGATATCCATATGTCCCATATTTTCTGGAAAAACCATGCGTGAGGGCGTGCTCACCCTCCCTGGTTGTAAATAATCTCATAAAGTACGAGGCGGGGGTGCTTGATGCACCTCATTCTCATCCTGAATTTTCTCAACCGTAGGTTAAGGTGGATTTGGAGGTTGATTGAACGGTTGATTGGCAGTCATAACTTCAATTAACTCCGTTGATATCAAGTGGTGCCTAATCCTGTGATGGATAGATAACCTCTCAACCAATCCTCCTTCACTCATGAGACGTCAAGTGTTATCACGGACCCACTTGGGCATGAAACACTCTCAGCCCTCAATTTTAGAATCTAACCTTAACCTAAAAAGAAATATGGAAATAAAATTCTAGAAATAGAAAGAGAGAGAATTAGAAAGAAGTTACCAAATTAGAAGTTTCTATATTGGGATCCTGCAAAAGAAAAGGGAAAGTAAGTTAGTTTTTAAAAACAGAAAAAGGATAGTAAACTAGTTTTTAAAAACAAATTAAGAAAGTTTCTATCCTAGAATTAGAAAGAAAATTAGTTTCTAAAAACATAAAAGAAAAGTTTCTAAAACTAAAAATAGAAAGTAGAAAAACCCTAATCTTAAACTAATTCCAAAACTAGTTAATCTCATAAAAACACAACCATTAATCCCCGACAATAGTGCCAAAACTTGTTCATAACCCCAAGTGTAGGGTCGCGATGTAGTAACAATCTCGGTGAGACCGAGGTCGAATTCATAGGGACTAATCTCGTGAGTATTCTGAAAGCAACTAGAAGTAGAACTAGAAAAAGATGTGAATCTAAATCTGAAATAAAAGGAAGTAATTATGAGAGATTTAATTAGAAACTTAAGAAATTCAAAGGCGGGAACTAGGGTTTCCAAGGATCCACTTGTAGCAATCAGGGTGATACTATGCTTGATTCAAGGACACAACTGGAATTGGAGTCCTATCTTATCCAGTTGGAAGATATAATAATAAAACCAGATTTGAACTTTCTTTGACCTAATTCTCAATGAATGAGAGTTGTGAAGATTGGAAGTGATTCCATCACTTAGCCATGCCCTAGAGACAAAGGTAAACAATAGGATATACCAATTCCACAAACATAGGAGAATTATGAAGATTAGAAGGGATTCCATCATCGAACCATGCGCAAGAGACAATGGTGAACAACAGGATTTTCCTAATTTCATAATCTCAAACCATGAAAAGAAGATACTCAAAGCTATTACAGATCTACTGTAATTTAAGTCATAATAAACCATTTAAAACTGAAAGTATTCTTTAAATATCAAACTAGAATCAAAGTAAGTTCATTATAAACATGAATCAAAGCAATAGTAAAATCCCATCACGCTACAAGCTTCACCTCTTAGCCCTAGCTAAGAGGTTTAGCCAACTATGGACATGATTGGATCTAAAACCCTACAAGAAAGCATGAAAAACTAAGGAAGAAAGAAGAAAATTGCTTGGCGATGGCTCTCCACCCTTGTGCTTTGCTCCTCTAAACCCTAGATGATGCCCAGGGATGCCATGGGGACTCCTATTTATAGTTGTGCAACACCGCCTTTTGAATCGACTTGAAAAAAATCTAGAAACCGCCTCAAATTCACGCAGTTTCGATTCTATTGAAGGGTCTTCGATATGTCCTTCAATTATATTAAACAGTCTTCGATTGAATAGAAGATCGGTCCAGAACTGTCTAGGGAGTTTGGCCTGAAATCCTAAAATTCTTGACTCTATCGAAGTGTCTTCGATATGTTCTTCAATACTATCTAACAGTCTTCAATAGAATTGAAGTCTATTCTGGCAGTTTTTCAGAATTAGACTTTTCTAGTCCCGAAATATGTTTTTAGGACAATTTTCAAGATTCCTTTTCTTCACTTCAATTATTCGATTCTCTTCCTTTATCACTTGGTTTCCTTGGATCTTTAGCATGTGAATTCTTCAATCTTAGTCTCCTAAGATCCATCCCTTGCCTTGTTGATCTTTGAGCATCAAATTCATGCTTTTAGCACCTTTTCCAATCCAAGCTCTTAAATTCACCTTGCAACACAAACATAAGTAAAATAGGACATTAAGTATTATCATGTTGATAAAACCAAGATATAAATGGGGCATAATATGCAATATTTGACCCTCAACAATTCTATGGGCATACTGAACTACTTCTCGGACATCAACCGGAGAAACTCCCTTCTCGTTGGCCTTCAGTGTGGAAGTCGTGGTGCCAGCCGAAATAGGGCTCCCAACTGCATGCATCACCTCCTTTGACGAAGACAAAAATTCCTAATAAATGACTTTAGGTCTGGACCTACTTGAAGAAGAGAGGTGATATGAACAACTGAAGATTGATGCACATCATCAACGTGTTGCCCAATACTATAACTCCCAAGTCAAGGTGCGAAGATTTTGAGTGGAAGACCTGGTCCTTTGCGAGACTTTCCAAAACACTCAGGAACCCAACTCTGGAACATTGGGACCGAACTGGGAAGGACCTTACAAGATTAAGTACATGTCGCGACCGCTGACTAGGGGCTTACCAACTTGAGGATATGGATGAACAACCCTTACCCCACCCATGGAATGTCGAGCATATAAAGATCTACTACTCATGAGGACCCAAGAAGTCCTCCAACCATAAGCGCATCGGCTGACTGATCTACTCGACTAGAGCGACCTCCCTTCTTTAAAAAAAAATAAGTGTTCAGAAAGCTACTATTTTATATATGTTATTTTGATGAATTCTACAATAAAGAACTTCCCCAGGTCAAGGGAAAAGAATTTCTTTTTATTCTTTTTGACTATCTAAATTACGCGATCAACTATGGGGACTTCCCTTAGTACAAGGGGATAAAGTCCTCTTACCAACTGCTCGATTCACAACTAAGTGATCGATATATTAATCCTTCCCTACCATGAATTCTACAAGGAAAGAACTTCCCGAGGTTAGGGGATGGAAATCTCTTTTAAAATCCAAATATCCGAGCTATACAATTGACCACAGGGACTTTCCTTTGTTTTGACAAGATGTAAAAGCATTTCAGTTGGAATATTTATATTTAACAATAATAAAGGAAAGGTGGAAGAACATTCATCATCATGTATTTCATTGATTTCAGGTTCAATTTACATCCTCATGTTTCCCTTGATTCTAAAATAAAGTAAATTGTGTCAATGTAATAAAGAAAGGAAAAGCAGTTCTATATCAATTTCGACAACATTTTAGTTCGGAAGATGTCTGTTGCAGTGACAAAAGATTTGTGTGGGCTCGAGATCCCTTGTTTCACACCAATATATGTAAACAGGAGAACAAGTCGCGGGCGCATTTAAAAAGATCGCGTAACAAGTAGCCTATCGAAAGCCTTATTGTGTTAGCATGGGGACACATTGCTCGCATGTAAGAAGCCTATTGCGCACATGTGGGGAGCCTATTGTGTGCATGTGGGATATGACTTTGTTGCGCAGGCATGCAATAGGTCAGATACCTGCGTCACTATGACTCCTAAAACTCCTGAGCACTTCTCTAACTCCTCTAATGATGGAAATGAGGGGAAGGGGTATTTATAGGCATTCACACGTGTGAAGACCCATTCCTACACAACAGAACCCCTGTGCATGGGCGCGCAACAGGTTTAGGTGCACAATCAGTCTGGAGCGCAACAGAGTGGACTGGCTTGGAGACTGGGGCACACAATAGGGGAAGTAGCTTGGAGACTGGGGCGTGCAACAAGGAGAGTTGCTTGGAGACTAGGGCGCGTAACAGGGGGAGTAGCTTGGAGACTGGGGCACGCAACTAGGGGAGTATCTTGGAGACTGGGTCACGTAACAAAGAGAGTAGCTTGGAAGATTAAGTATTTTTGTGTTCTAACACCCTCAATCTAAGGGAAGAAAGTCTTTCTTAGTGCTCAGCCTACTACTACGACCATTATTTCGAGGTTAACCCGTTGATGTTGCCATACACGACCCACCACTACATGGTTGACCTATCTATGTTGTTCGGCCTACTCGCCCTACTACATCCGACCTACTAATCTATATCTAATCTACTAAAAGTATTCAAGAACATTGTGTACGATTACCATGGTAAAAAGTAGTTCTTTCATTGACAAAAGAATCATTACAAAAGGGAGAGAACTAAAACTGTTTACAAGTGTATAAGGGGGTAACGGGGCTCAGTCATCTTGAGAGGGAGGCTACTCAGCTTCGACGACAATTGGGACCGGATCTTCTGGGGTTTCTGTTGAGTGTGAAATATTGGATATTTCTCCCTATTTATACCTTGGTTTTACAAACATGATAGTGCTTAATTGATCTAATTATGCATGTTTTCATGTGCGAGGTGATTTCAAGAGCTTAAGGTGAAATTGATGTCAAAAGGAAGATTTATGCTCAAAAGATTACTAAATGAAGATTTGCAGATTTGGAAGTTATTAATGAATAATTCACATGCCAAAGATCCAATGAAACCAAGTGAGGAATGAAGAGAATCGAAGATTTGAAGTGAAGAAAAAGAAAATGAATCCTGAAAATTATCCTAAAAAAACATGTTCCTGAAAAAAACATATTTTGAAACTCCGAGTCTAAAAAAGGAAAGTTTTGGAAGTATATTTTGGGAAATTGCGTAGAGTGCATAAATTTAAGGCAATTTCTAGATTTTTTTCTAACTCGTTGTGAAAGTTGGAGTTCCACAACTATAAATAAGACTCCCTAGGATGTTTGAAAGCATCTTCTAGGATTCGGAAAGGTCTCAATAAGCATAACACAAGGGTGGAGCAGCTGCTAAAGAGTTTTTCTTCTTCCCGAGTTTATTTTTCATGCTTTGTTTAAGAGATTTGGTTTCAATTATGTCTATGGTTGGCTAAACCTCTTATCTAGGGCTAAGAGGTGAAGGTTGTAGCGTGTTTGGATAATTATCTTATTTTGGTTCTTATTCTTATTGAACCTAATTGATTTATAGTTTGATATTAAAGGAATATTTTCAGTTTTCTATGATTTATTATGACTCAAATTACAATAGATGTTGTGATAGCATTAGATATCTTCTTTTCCTGTTTTGAGATTGTGAGATTGGTAAATCCTGTTGTTCACCATTATCTCTTGGGCATGGTAGGGTGATGGAATCCCTTTCAATCATCACAATTCTCCTCCATTGAGAATTAGGTCAATGAAAAATTCAGATTTGATTTAAATTGTATCTTCCAATTGGATAGGATAGGACTCCAATTCCAATTGTGTTCCTTAAATCAAGTAAGGTAACATCTTGATAGCTACAAGTAAATCCTTGGCACCCTAGTTCCCACCTTTAAATTCATAAGTGTTAATTAACATTATTCACCATTACTCTCAATTATTCAGATTTCAATTTAGATCTTTTTATAGTTCTAGATATAGTTATTTTCAGAATATTTACAAGTTTAGTTTTTGTGGATTCGACCTTGGTCTTACTGAGTTATTACTACATCGCAACCCTACACTTGGGGTTGTGAACAAGTTTTTGGCACCGTTGTCGAGGACTACGGCTACGTTTTTCTGGAATTAATTGGTTTTAGAATTAGGTTAAGATTAAGACTATTTTTTTTTTTTGCTATGTTTTTAGGTTAGGATTTTTTCTGAAAGTTTTTGTAGAAACCAACATCGTGTTCTATTTTGTAGGAACTTAACATAGCAACTCTTATTCGGTAATTTTGTTCCAACCCTCTCTCTTATCTTTTTTTTTTTTAGATCTCTTATTTGTTTTAGTTTTTTTAGTTTTCTTTTTTAGGTTTAATTGTTTAGTCACTTGAGGGCTCGTGATAACAACAAATGTTTCATGCCCAAGTGAGTTACTTGAGGGCTCGTGACAACAACAAGTGTTTCATGCCCAAGTGGGTTCGTGACAACAACCTCTGTCTTTTGAGTGAAGGAGGATTAGTTGAAGGGTTGCCTCTCCATCGCATGATTAGACACCACTTGAGATCCTCTCAGTTAATTGAAGTGATGGCTGCAAATCAACCTCAACCTCAACCTCAACCACCAGTTGAGGAAGTTTAAGATGAAAACAAGGTGAATAATGCACCCTTGCCTTGTATTCTACAAGATTATTTACAACCGGCGGGGGTGAGTACACCTTCCTACATGATATTTCCATTGAACTCAGGAACTGTGAATATTAAACTAGTGGTAATTCAACTCCTCCCTAAGTTTCATGGACTAGAATTTGAATGTCCATACTTGCATATGAAAGAATTTGATGAGATAATATCCATATTACACTTCCCAAACATGTTTGAGGACAGAGTTAGACTGAAATTGTTTCCTTTCTCTTTGAAAGAAAAGGCTAAGTCATGGTTACATTCCTTAAGAACAAAGTCCATTAGCACATGGGCTGAGATGACAAGGGAGTTCCTTAAAAAGTTTTTTCCCTATTATAAAACAAATACCGTAAGGAAAGTAATCATGAATTTTGCGTAAAAAGAGGATAAGACCTTCTTCCAATGTTGGGAGCGATTTAAGGACCTCATAAATTCATGTCCACAATATGGCTACGAGACATGGCGTATAACAAGCTTTTTCAATGAGGGATTGACCTCACCCATGCGATAATTTGTGGAGATGATGTGTAATGGAGAATTCATGAACAAGGAAGTCGATGATGCGTGGGATTATTTTGATAAACTTGCTGAAAACGTGCAATCATGGGATACCACTTTTAAGCCTACTTAATCAAAGGAAAGGAGAGGAATTTATGTTTTAAAAGAGGAAGATGATATAAATGCAAGAATGGCCAAACTCACAAGAAAAGTCTACGCCATGGAACTTAAGAAGGTAGAACCCAAAAAGGTTGTGGAAGTTGTTTGTGGTATTTGTGCTTGTAACATACAACTAAGAATTACCCAACAATTCCTACTTTTCAAGAGATATTGAATGAGCAATCAAATGCATAAATAATTACCAAAGATCTTTCAGAGGACCCACCTCAAATACATACAATTCAAGCTGGAGGAACCACCCAAATTTCAATTGGAGGAATGGATAAACGGCTAACCCATAAGAAGCCCTTACGCAATTCTTAAATCAAAAGAAGCCTCAAGAGGATACAGTTCAAAAGTTCATGTAAAACTAAGAGTTATTCAACCAAAATATGGTGCAAACATTCGAAGATCTCAAAACAACAATGGGAATGTTTACATCATCAATTCAAAAGATTGAGATACACTTAACAAATGGGGAAAAAGGGATGCTTCCAGCCCAACCCTTCCCCAATCTAAAACCGTAATATGCAATAAGTGACCCAAGCTCTTCAAATCAGATGGAGCAAGCTAAGTCTATCACCACTCTTATTCGTGGGAAGATTATTGACAAAACCATTCCGGCAAGGGCTGAAAAACCTAAGGACCTGGAAGAAATTGAGAATGATAGATCTAGCAATGCTCCACATGGGTTAGAACCAGAACCTCAAAGTAAGCCAATTACGTCATTCCCTCAATAATTGATTGCACCAAAACCTCTCTCTAACTCTCAGGATATTCTAGATGTGCTTAAGCAAGTGAAGGTCAATATTCCTCTACTGGATGCTGTTAGTGCACTCACCGTGCACACTATGTTTGTCAATCACGTGATTAGTTTTGTCAGGTAGTCGAATGGGTCCTTGACAAATAAAGACCGACAATACAACTGGAGCAGAAGCCTAAGCTATAAGTTCAAAATACAAAGAAGCTTCTACGATTGTTTCAACAAGAAATGAATGTATTTGATTTAGGAAATTATCTTACTTAATCATAATAGAGAAAATATAGAGAACAATCATCAAGTTTATTCATTTTGGATTTATCTACATCCTTTGATTTCCCTTGATTCTAAGATAGAATATTCAAAATACAAATATCAAACGAGTTGAATATCAAATTTAAATATCAAATCCGACAACATTTCGGCTTATGATTTGTTCATCATCTCATCGAGAGGAATATTGTATGAATATGATCATTTTGTATCTTCTTCTTGAACTCATAATCGTGATTATGAATCGAAGAAGAGCTGGAATTAAAGAAAAATTGGTATGCTGACAGTCATTTTGATTTATTTCAACAGCATCTCAGCTCTTTGATACAGATACCTGCGCAACATACTGTGGTGTTGTGTGGACCCGCACAAGACCACAGTATGTTGCGCGAACCAGCGTGATATGCCTCCTGCTTCTTTCCTTCTTCTTCTTCTGGATACCTTTAAAGTCTTCTTCTACTCCAGAGCTCTAGTCTTCTTTGTAATCTTCGTTGTTCCAAATGAGAGGGGGAGTGGGGTATTTACAGGCCTACACACATGCGAACCTTCGATCTTCATGCCATGGGCTCCACTTCTCATCAGATCTCAGCCATCCAACTCATCCTGACCATACTGGTGTTGTGTAGGTGGGAGCAACCAATAATAGCATTTGCGTGGACCCACGCAACCAATATGCTTTGCGCGGGTACGGCAATGCCATGAATCTCCCTTTTCTTTTATATTTTCTTCATTTTCGTTCTTTGCTATTTCTCTTGATCTTTCTTTTGATTTATTCTTGAATCTTCATTTTCATACCTCAACAGATGCCCCCTTAATCTTTTGTCTGTCCTTTCTAAGATAAAGAAATAGGATCAACTCTCTTTCATCTTCTATCCAGATGTCATTGCGCGCACCTGCGTAACGGCTAATCGGGTCCTTTTATTAGGTCCAATTCCCTATAAATATAGATGCCCATCATTTTTTTCTCATTCCTCATTCTTCTGTCGTAGCTCTGTCCGTCTGACAACTCCCCACGCAACAGCTCATCTTTGAGCGTGAACTCCAGAAAACACTTTCTTTGTTGCGCAAAGCCTAACCCCTTTACGTGTCCCCGCGCAAATCATTGTTGTTGCGCGCATGCGCGCAACCAATCTTCACTTCAAAAGTTTTCTCTAAGTCTTGAAATCATTTTCTTCACCTTATCATGGCTCGCATAAAGAGAACATATCGCCTTGTGGAATCTCCTACTTCAAACCGTTCTCACCGTGAATTACCAAATCCATCAGCCTCGTATGCACATGAATCTTCTCCATCTCCACCACCAGAATAGCCATAGAAGAAACGTTTCAAGACCACCAGTAAACGTCCCGCATATATCAAAGAACCTGTTCTTCCGACTTTTGACTTTACTGATCGTATCAGCGCGTTATCTTCCCCAATTCACAGAGTAATCTCGATGGGTGATATTGAAAGGCCACCTCGACACAGCCGTGAATTTGATCGGGAAGAATGGTTAAAATCGATGAATCATCTTCAGACTATTAGCCAGAAACCACCCGTAAGAGAGGATACTCCGCCCCCATCAAGATCAAAAAGGTCACGCCGAAACAAAGCCTAAGAATTCCAGGAGAAGATATGGGAACATAGTAGAAAAAGGCTTCAAAACTCCTGGGAAACGGTTCGAGTTATACAAGGCATCGTGAAGTTTGACGATCCTTATAAAGAAGGAATGGCTATCATTCCATTGAACCTCCATCGCCACCAGTCTATCATCAACTGTGAACCTTCTAACCAAATAGATGGAGAAAAACTAATGCTTAAAAGGAATTGGGTATTGAAACAGCCCCACATCTTAGAAGGATTTCTCGTCCTTTCTCATGATCCCCATACTTTGTTTCCAACTCATTTTTATGAGACTGTTCAGCAGCACTTTAGAGATTGCGAATCAATATGGGGTCAGGAAGAATTCAGAACTAGAGGCTTCTTAACTTCTTGTTCTTATTATTTGAACTGGGCGAAGGTGATCTTAGCGAAGCATGCTGAAACACTGATCAAGATTGACCTGTATAATGCTATACAAGGTACATTGTAATACTTCTATAAAGAAACTCCAATCCTCAAAGGCTTTCTGAATTACTGGTGTCCTGTAACCAATTCATTTCTCCTCCCGACTAATGAAATAAGCGTCACACTTTGGGACCTTCATCGAATTGTTGGCCTTTCATTAACAGGGAAATTTTACGATGAATATGTCCTTACAAATGAAGAACTTGCATATACCTCTTCGCCTAATAAAGAAGTTTCAATTTCAGAGACGACTGTAAAGCTCTTCAAAGAAATGTTGAAATTTCTAGATATTCATAAAATTTCTCCTCTGCAATGGCTTGCCCACTTCACTAGAGCATTTCGATAATTTCAAACTACGAATCAATCATATCTTATTATATTCATGTTTCTTATGCTCTTATCATTTTTATCATATTTTCTATAGATTCTGTAACTATTACTGAAAAGGCCTAGCTATATGTCCTAGAGGGGGGGGGGGGGGTGAATAGGAAAATGCCAAATAAAACTTATAACAGCGGAATTAAATGAAAATGATAGCCAAATTAAATCACAATGCAGGTAAGTGAAACAACCTCAAAATTTAGATCTTGAGAGGTTGATACAAATGTTGTTCCAAGGACAACCTTTCACCAAAAACCAAAGTTTATGGTAGGACAACCTTATTTCTAGAAAGATCTTTGTATCAAATCTCAAACCAAAGAGGAATAAAGAAATAAATACAAACTGAATTGAAATAAATTGTAATTACAAATGTATTGTTCTAGGGACAACCATACACCATAAAAATGGCAGGGCAACCTTGCTGGAACAACTTCTTAAAAGAAATTGAATATCAAGCTGATAAAGAAATAGCAGAAAATAAATTCTAAACTATTACAAAATTCTCACAAAGTTTGAATTAAATGATTACAACATTCACCACCATACATACATCCCACAAAAGAATAATTAAAGATTAGAAATGTAAATCATTCAACCATAACACTAGGGATTATAGTGGTTCGCCTGTGTGTTCACCAACTGTTAATCAACAGCCACACAAAATGCTACTCCACTCCTAATATCCTCACATAGGGGATATTAGCGTTCACTAACAAAATAGGTTTTCCCAGGTTCACCAAAAACCTTTACAATTGTGTCTTTGTCTGTGGGCTTACACAATAAAAAAACCCCACTTCTGAGTTTTCCTGGCTCTCCTCAGATAACCAATACAACAAGATTTTTCTGGCAAATCTTGAAAGAAACCAAAACAAAAAGGAATTTACAATTAAATGTAAAATACCTGAATATCTCCTTCGATATAGCAGCCCGGTAGAACCAAGTCAGAGTAGATGATTGAATGTCTAAGTTCAAAGTCCAGTACTCAATTACAATGGTTCTAATTCTAATAGATTTTAAATTTAATCAAGTAGGGCTTGCCTTAATTGATTTTGATTCCAAAGAAAGGGAATAACGATTCCTCTTATCAATTAGATTGGAATAGCAGCAACAAAATCAATTAAATAAAGCTAAGGAAAGAGAATATTAAATAAGCACACTTAGCTTAGATGGAGCATAGAAATATCTCTCAGAATTTCAACGAAGATTGGCTTGAATGGATTAATTAATTCGATGATTTCTTCTGAGATACGTGCTCTATTTATAGGTGAGCAGATCGCATCTTCGACTGGTCTAAGGAACCCTTCGACTAGTCGAAGAAATAACAGATTTGAAAAAAATCAGGCGCGATAAGCTTTGACCGTTCTACGACTGGTCGAAGGCCACCTTCGACTGGTCGTAGGTCACCTTCGACTGGTCGAAGACCTTGTGAATTTATCGCTGGACTTTGTGTCGAAGAATTACGACCTGTCGAAGAACCAGTCGACACTGTTCCTACGACTGGTCGAAGAAATCCCTGGACTAGTCGAAGCCTAACAGAAAATATCTGATTTTGTAACAACCTTACGACTTATCAAGGAATTTCTTAGACTGGTCGAAGCAACTCTAGGACTAGTCGAAGAAGGCTTAGGACTAGTCGAAGAACTGACCAAACTTATGTAAAATAAACATTTGATTTATGTATCCAAAGTGACCTACTTCTAAGGTCAACCTAAGGTCAGTCAAACCTCAACCATGAAGAAAGGACATTGAAATATTAGGAACTAGTGACCTTGAAGTATGGGCCTTGAAGTCTTGATGTAGTACAATCTTGAAATCTTATTGTAGCTCAAACTTGAAGGTGTCTTGAATTCTTTATGAACTGCCTTGTACTCTTCTTGAAATCTTGTCTTGTGAGTAGTTCTTGCATTCAAGTTTGATCTTTGTACTTGTGAGCTTAGCTTGTTCATGAATGTTGATCTTTGAGAGAGCATCACTTATGCAAGATATATAACATTGATTTTGGCACCACAAATTTGACAACAAACAGGGATATAAAATATAGCACTTACAGTTACTCCAAAGAACTAATAAATCTTCGCGAGAGAATGAAGGATCACTTAGAATATATCCTATGTGGAGAACTTGCAGCTTTTTAAATCTATTAGTTGAGTGTAGTTGTTCTCCCAAGTTCATAATGGGCGAATGCTATTCGTCCAACAGTATTTGTTGTTGTTGGCGTTATGGTGGAAGGCCACAAACATTCTCTTACTCCTCCAGTCTTATGCGTCATCTATAAAGCTCTCAGAGAAGTAGTGACTCATGTGAAGAGTCCTACTATCGGAGCCTCTTCTACATATGCCCCTGTCATTATATTCCTGGATGGTTGGGTGTCTATTTTCCTTGGACTTTTGATGCACCTGAAAAAACATATATCCATCCTTTATGGTCCTTTTAGAAGAGGGCAATGACTAAAAGATCCTGGGTAGTTAACAAGATCTTGGAGACTGACACCATTGATTCTTTCAATTCTGCCTTCACAGATATATAGAAGACATGGATATGGTGGACATTGAATCACTTTCACCAGGGGAAAGAGCATTTTATCTTTCAATCTGGTCTTATAATCTTCTACTAAGAGAAGGGACAAAATTTTGGAGAGAGCCCTATTATCCGAGTCATTTTGCCTGACAATTCGGCTTCGATCAAGTAATACCCGAAGACTGCGAAATGGTTACGAGGAGAATGTGGAGCTACGACATAAGTCCATACAATTAGGCCATGATTTGGAAGCAATTATTAGGTGGTTGCATCCAATCTACCTTTGTAATCACAGGCAACAATCGTTTTGTTCGCACTTCATAGAGTTAGACAAGGTGGTGGGCTCACCAGTCCTACTTAGTTACTGAGTTCTTACTGGTAACTCACCCAATATGGATTTCTCCTCCCAAGCTTAAAGGATGAAAATTTGAGAAAGGAGTTGGCTTCATGGTTGAGAAAAGCCGCGTACCTTTTCCCAGTCAACTTTGCAGGAAAATATCATTAGAAGAACCGATCCGCGAGAAGAAGCTGGCTAACACTCTGGAAGGATGGATTGCTTATGGAATCATTATGGAATTTGAAAAAGTTCCTCAGGAACGTCCTGGTAGAGTTACCAATGATGTTGCAAAAATACCTTCTCCAATTCAAGAACTCGCAGATAACATTCAAGATGATACAGCTCAAGGTGATGTAGCTCCATCTTCTACTCAACAACCTATCCATTCTAGTCCATCTCCCCCAATGACTCGATCATGGACATGTTCTCGAACTCCACCCTCTACTCATAAGGAAGGAATTGTTTCTTCGACCCTTCTGACTCTAGAAGGCAAAGATCATCAATTAGTAGACAAAATAATTTCCCCTTCGAAAGGGAAGCAAATAGTAATTGAAGAAGTAGAAACGCCTACTTCTCTTCCGGAAGAAGGGGAATTGGGAGAAAATACTTCATCATCATCAACTGGTAATAGTTCTTCTACTGAGGATCATACTGAAAGGGATGAGGCAAGTACCAATGAAGAGACTGACGAAGACGATGTTGTGGAGGAGGGCGAGGTAAATATCGATGATGAGGATAACATTATTGTTGAGGTTGTTTCTACTGATAAGGAACTTCAACCAACAATTTCCTCAAATGTTGAACCTGATACTCAGCCCAATATTCATATTCCTATAACAATTCTAGTAACAGTGGAGGGTGAGGAAGAACCTGTGGATTATGGAGAGTATGGATATTCACCAGGTAAGAGGTCTTGCATAAAAAAAATTAAAATAATAATATTAATAATAATATATAATAAGAGATTTCTTTTAATTTATACTTTTACTTCGGGTATTCATGTCACAGGTGATAAAATGGATGATGTTCCGACTAAAGACCTTCCTCCAGAAACACAATTCGTTTCAATGAGAATTCCTTTAGCTCCCCTTGTTCAACCAAGCGTCGTAGCTCATGAGATTATTTTCCTGACTGAACCAGTTAATGTACCAACACCAACCACTGTTGACTCTAATACTGATGCTAGAGCTCAGTCATTTGTTGATATGATGAAGATCTTACCTGATTCTTCTGCTGCTGAGGAAATACAACTTCTAACTGTTCTTACTCCTATCGATGGTATATTCATTTTATCCTTATATGTTCATATATTCATTACTTCTTTATATATATATATATATATATATATATATATATATATATATATATATATATCATTCTAATCTTCTTTTTTTATTGTTTTGTAGCTAATCCTATTTTGAGTGGTTCATCTAGCTCAAACTCAGTTGCTACTATGTCTAACTTACTGTATTTAGAGAAAGTTCTTGCTTATAAGCTAACTTTGATGAGAAATTCCTTGTCAACAGTTGTGCATATATTCAAAGATCCTGATCAATGGTCAGATCTAAATGTTGTCATAGAAGTTTTGGATACTGCCGTAAAGGTGTCAAAGATTAATGTTTCTCTTTTACGTGATTCCCTATTGAGATTCCATGACTCGGTGAATGTCTAAAAATCTGTGGAGAACATAGTTAATGCTCCAAAAATTCTAGAATATGAGGAACAACTGGCATCTTCTAAGGAGAAAATTTCTCGTATCGCTTCTGTCATTTCAGGATATGATAATGAACACCAATCTCTTCAAGAGCAGCTGAAGGCTTCCAGTAATAATAGAGTGATCATCTAGGGCCAAATTGCTCTTTTAAAGAAATAAATTTCCCAGCTTAAGATTAGAGATCGGGAAGAAGAATTGAATATAAACAAAATTCAAGAAGAGGTAGAGGTCAATGCTCGCTTTGCTGATCTTGAAGGATCTGAAATGACTAAGAATGAAGGAATCGCTGCTTCTTTAGAAACGAAATTAGCTGATGTCCCTAATCATGCAAAAATCATTCTTGAAGCTAAATCGAAGCATATCGTAGCTCAAGTTCAATTGAAGGAAGATTTGCAAAAATATTTAATAGCATGGGTATGCCAGGAGATCTGTAAAAAATTTTATTTTCTGTAATCTCTTTTGACTTCCAACATTCTTGAATGAATTTCAATATTTTTGTTTGGAATGAGTATATTTTCAAAAATCTTACGATCATAATCTTTTTCAAGTATATGCTTACATAATATTTACTTTCTTAAACTATACAGTCATACATATTGGAAGTCAAAAGAGAGGGGGAGTGATATTTATCATAATTGTTAGTGTAATGTTCCCTATGTGGTATTTATTTTGATAGGCGGAGCTAATTTTCAATTTCAGTTAGTTTGTCACACAGTTTAAGCTCTCGAGCACAATCTTTTAGACTCGTGAGTTATTGGAGTCGAGTCTTACGCGAATGGCCTCTATAACTCTCTAGAGTTCGCCGGGCTTATCACAGCAAGGGAGTTCACAAACTGCGATCCATCAAAGGGGCCCAGTGAAGCTATCGGGGCAGTAAACTCGATGGGTTTTACGTGTAGGGTTGACCGCAGTAGCTTTTTAGAGTTCACCGGGCTTGCAAGGCTACCTTAGGGTACCAAATACAAGGCCGTCATTCCATCAATGAGGGGGTATTTTGCTTTAGAGACCCTGTCCTCATGAGTTTCTACTGGAATCAAACCAGGAATCTGGGGGGTCTTACGCATGGTTAGCCTATCTATATACGAGCCAAAGATCGCACACTTCAGCCCGCCTTTTCTTCGTCTATAAGGTCGGACCCATTCACAAGAGGGCATTTTCTCTCACCATCTCTTCTGATGCTATCCGAAGCTATACAGACGGTATTGGTCTCACGCGTGATTGGCCTTTTGTGAACTTCTAGCCGATTACGGCTTTTAGTCATTGGCTTTATCCACTGCCTGCATGGGTCTAAGTATGTGATAGCCTTCGCGGGCTTTTTAGGGCCACTGGCTTTTCATTACTGCCTGTATAGTATTTTGATGCATTACCGATGATGGTGGTAGGTCTTAAGCGTAGTTGGCCTTTTAGGCTTTACTTTGCTGCCATGAATGATAAATCACTATTACTATCGTAAGACTTATACGTGGTTGGCCGTATAGGCTTATTCCACTGTCATGAATGGTGAATTGGTAATTGATATATCACCACTGCTGATAATATTTTGATAATATCTACGGTTAGGATAGTATAGCAGCCTGGCGATAATAACAATTTCAATATGATGAGTTTTGTATCAACAATTAGCGATGAGATGACAACAACAATAATTATTGATTTAGTGATAATCATTGGCGCTTGTCAATGATAAATGATTAAATCATCTTTAATGTACTTGAACTTGATATGCTTGAGAATTTACCTTTTCTTAAGAATTTGCCTTTTATTCGTTCATATGGGGAAGAATACATGGTATTGCCTTTTGAGGTTGTTTCATTATTCTGCTTGTCTCGCCCCATTTTGATTAAGAAGCGTTATATTCGATAATCTTTGGAATCAAAACTGCAGCAATCGTCAGGGATAATATATCTTGATGAAACGAGCATTAATAGGTATACCGATGCCTCGTCCATTCTGATTCACGACTTGGTAAGCTCCATTTGAATATATTTCTATTATCACATACAGACCGTCCCATTTGGGATCGAATTTGCCCCCAGTTCTTCAAGTGACCACTATAGGTCGTTTCAGCATTAGCACCAAGTCACCTTTCTTGAAAGAGCGATGTTTAACCCTTTTATCAAAGGCAGCAGAAATTCTTGCTTAATACAGTTTTATTCGTTGTTGGGCCGTTAGTCATTTTTCATCAAGCAAATCTAATTTTGCCATCCTTATTTTGGCATTTTCATCATCTGTTATTGACTGATGTACTGCTAATAGGAGTGATGCAACTTGCGTTTTGATGGGTATAATGGCTTCGACACCATATACCAATGAATACAGTGTGGTTTTCGTCGCGGTTCGATGAGTAGTCCTTTAAGCCTATAGAGTTTCTTGTAATTTTTCTTCACAATCACGTTTATTCCCAGAGATAGTTTTCTTCAGTATTTTCACAATCGTTTTGTTGAATGCCTCAGCTAATCTGTTGGTGGGCGGATAGTAAGGTGTTGAGAACAAGTGATGAATGCCAAATTTCTGATATAATTTCTCAATGCCTCTATTCTTGAAAGGAGTACCATTATCAGTGATGATTCTTTTTAGAATGCCATGGCGATATATTATCGCATGTCGGATGAAATTCACAAAATCTTTTTCTTTGACATTTTGAAGTGCAATCGCTTCAGTCCATTCGGAGAAATAATCTGTCACTGCTAGTATATATTGTTTTCCTTTAGATGAAGGTGGATTTATGGGACCGATGACATCAAGTCCCTCAAGTGGCGAAGGCTAGGAGCCTACCAATTGATGAAGGTCTTCGGGAGGCACATGTATGACATCGCCATGGATTTGGCATTCATGACACCGTTTTGCATAATCGATAGCGTCTTTGAACATTGTGGGCCAGTAATACCTCGTTCAATGCACCCGATGGAATAAATTTCGGTCGGCTTGATGTGCTCCACATTCTCGAGAATGAGCTTCTTATAATATTTGATTTGATTCTTCCATACTCAAACATCGTAACAACATTTCGTTATAAGATCTTCTGTATAATACTTCACTGTAAATGATGAATTTGTTCAACCTCTGCCTGATTTGTAATTCCTGTGCTGGGTCCTCTGGCAGAATATCGTATTTGAGGAAATCCACAAAAGGTTGACGCCAATCATCTGTTGTAACCTCCAAACATGATACAAGAAGTGCTTCAGTGGCTTCCTTAATGATTTCAGATGATGGCAAAAATCTTTTTTCTTCTATTGTTACTTAAAAGGGACTTCGATTTGGACATGATAAAGCTGCTACCAGACTAGCTAAAGCATCTGCCTTTGCATTTTCACATCGCAGTATATGTTTAATTTCAACATCATGGAATTGCTCTAGTAATTATTGTGTTTGTCGACAATACGACATGAGTTCTTGTTTTATTATTTCGAACTCTGTTGTCAGATGGTTTATAACCAACTTGGAGTCCCCAAAAATCCATAGCGCTTTTATTTTCATTTCTTGAGCTATCTCCATTCCAATTATAAGAACTTCATATTTAGCTTCATTATTCGTACATGAAGTACCCAATGTGAAAGAGTAAGGCAGCAAATCGCCCTGAGGACTGATGAATATGACTCCAACACCTATTCCTGACATTCGAGAAGCACCATCAAAGTACATTTGCCAAAAGTTTGGCGATTCAATCATCATCACTTGCTCATCTGGGAAGTCATTACTGATTATTTCACTATCTGTTACGGGATGAGCTACCAAGAAGTATGCCACTGCATGTCCCTTTACTGCTTTTGCCGACTCGTAAGTGATTGTGTATGCTGAAAATAATAACATACATTTGGCCAATCTTCTTGATAACATCAACCTGGTCATCAAGAATTTTATGGGATCTGCTCGCGAGATTAAGATTATATCATGAGAAAGGCAATAATATCTTATTTTCTGCACTGCAAATATTAATGCCAAGCATACTTTCTCAATTGGCCAATAATTGCATTCTACGCCTATCAGAGTTCGACTAAAATAATAAAGCACGATTTCTTTCCCATGTTCATTTACCTGTGCCAGTAGGGCTCCTAATGAATTCTCAACTGTATATATGTATAGAATGAGTGGTTTACCTTTCACGGGGGTTGCCAACACTAGAGGCTATTTCAACAATTATTTAATAAAATCAAACACATTCTCACAGGACTTGTCTCATACAAATTATGTTCCTTTCTTCATTAGCTAAGAGAATGGCTGACATCTTCCGACTAGGTTTAAGATAAAACGGCGAATATATGCTAACTTTCCTTGCAAACTTTTTAATTCTTTCAATGTTTTTTGCGGCGGCATTTCTTAAATGGCTTTGACTTTCCCTGGGTCGATTTCGATTCCTCTGTATTTGATAACAAAGCTGAGAATTTCCCTTATGATACACCAAAAACACATTTAGTCGGGTTCATGTTTAGTTGTTTCTTTCTGAGCCGACGGAAGACTGAAGTCAAATGTTCACGATGTTCTTCATGGTCATTCGATCTGACTGCCAAATCATCTATATAACATTCAATATGCTTATGCATCATATCTTGAAAGATGTTCTGCATTTCTCTTTGATATGTTTCACCGGATTTCTTGAGACCGAATGACATAACTTTATAACAATAAATCCCCAAAGAAGTTCTAAATGTCGTAGCTTCTTCATCTTCTAGAGCCATTCTTATCTATTTATACCCGGCATAACCATCCATGAAGGACATAACAATATATTTCGTCGTATTGTCTATCAATAATTCGGTTATTGGCAACAGGAAGTCATCTTTTGGACAGGCCTCATTTAAATCTCTGAAGTCAACACATACCTTGATTAGTCCGCTTTTCTTTTTTACTGGGACGATGTTCGATATCCATTTAGGATATTTGACTTCTATGATAAATTCGAATTTGATCAGTTTATTTATTTATTCTTCTATCTGGGGAATTAAATTCGAGTGAAATCGCCTTTATGCTTGCTTAATTAGCCTCTTGTTTTTAGAGATGTTCAGTCGATGCATTACTACTAATGGTTCCAGGCCTGACATTTCTACAAACGTTTAGGCGAACACATCTTTGTTTTCTTTTAAAAGTTTGATATATAGATCAACTTCCTGTTCAGGGAGGCTGGTGCGTATGAATGTATTCCATGGTTCTTCTTCCATTCCTAGATTTATTTCTCGCAAACTGTCGATTTTTAGCTACCCTCCATCTTCCATCTGTTTCGGAGTTGTTTCAGGATGCTTGATTATTTCAGAATCTGTTTCTTCTACCAAATCAACTGTGACCATATTTACCGAAGATTCTACCCCCAATCCACAAAATTTCTCTCATTTTTCTCATTTACCCCGATTGGAATTTGGATTCCTTTTCCATAATTTAAGTCGGTTGGTTCTTCATAATCAAAACCCATGTTCTTCATAATTTTTCTATTGGCAGGACTATATCTCTTGAGATCTTCAAATGTCAGTTTTTCGTAACTAATACCATTATCGGCTTTTTCTTCTTCTTTCATTTCTGAAGGGGAATAAATTCGATCGGCTCATGATACTTCAAACTATATTTGGCATGAAATCTTTTTTAGAATGATCGGGAATGGCTTGTTTCTTTCAGCATACGGCAATGGTACTGTGTAATTTGACTGTAGAATTTACAGCTGCTCGGGTGATAATAATATTAACAAAGGTTGTCCCGGTTGTCTCAAGTGTTTTGGCATGAAATAAAACTTCCTTTTCGTGTTTACTCTCCCAGACAATTCTATCTTTGCAACTTCTTTTTCTATTATCTTCATATGATCACTTCTTAGGGTTTTATTTTCATCATTCTCCCCTTCCTCTATGGCGAATCCATCATAGTAACTGGCATCGATGAAGAAAGCTTCTGCTTCTGTATACGGCCTTGAATCGGCAGTCACCTTGTACTAAATTCCATCTTTGCAATACTTGAAGCATTGGTGCAAAGTGGAGGGTATAATACCATATTGATGCATCCATGACTTATCCAAAAGGAGGTTGTATGTTGTTACTACATTGATGACATGACAAACGACATTTGTCGTTAACTCTCCTATTTCCAAGGTTAGTGCAAATTTGCCCAACGCACGCTACCTGTCTTGATTAAAACCATGTATCATCATTCCACTAGGGTGTAAATGTGAGCGACGATACTTGAGTTCATTCAACACTATTAGTGGCAAAAGATTCATGTTGATCCGTTATCCAACATAATTCACTTAACCTGTTTACTGACCCATGATCATTAATGACCTAGTATGATCCTTAATGACCTGTTATGATCCTGTTTATTGACCCATGATCATTAATGACCTGTTATGATCCTTATCACAAGTCAAATCATCGTCGCAGAAGGAAATGATGGGCATGTAGTTGTTTGTATCTCTTGTTCTCTGCTTTCCATCTCTACGAGTAACGTTTTTCTAACCTCGTTATTGGATAGGACCTAAATTAGAATGTGTTTATAGTCTTCTGATAACTGTAGTGCATCATACACACTTAATCGAGTTGGTATACCTTTCAGATGGCTTATCACATCATAAGTCACCTTCTCGACTTCATTCTTTTCTTCTTTTCTATTGTTATCGATGTGCATCCCTGATACTCTTTCCCGAACCATTTCAACCTTTTTTTTAGTGAGGACTTATTACTTGTTTTCCTGAGCGTAATATGATCACCGCAGCTTTACTCATTTGTTCTGTAGAATTATCGGTATTCATGTTACTGTTTTCCTTCTTTTTTAGCCCTCCCTTTTTCTCGTATATAATCTCTCGGCCAGAGATCATGTTTATCGACGCTTTTCTGCTTTTTTCTTTCTCTTTGCCTATTATGATCTCACCTCTATTTATTATCTTATGAATTATGCACTTCAGTGTAAAGCAATTTTCCGTGGGATGTCCCAACAGACGGTGATAATGGCAGAAATTTCTTTCTTTCATCATTTCTACTACTTTAGGTAGCCGTTTGGACGGGGCTATTTCTATTATCCCTGCACATAGAGTTGTTTCATCATAGGGGCGACATCCTCCTTCTCGAAAGTAAATCCTTCATGGGAATTAAGAGATATTGGCCTCTTATCATTGAATGTACCTCTGTAACGATCTGACTCTTCCCTTTTTTCTGTTCCTTTTCTGTCACGGGGAATATCATTCTTCTTTTCTCTGTCCACAACATTAGCCATCAATCTACCGTGTCCTCTTCTGCCTGTCTCGTAATGAAATATCGGTATTTTCTTGGTCATTAATTCCAACGCATTGGATTTCGTTGACAGGTCATGGAAGGTTCTTATGTCAGCACTGGTGAGACCAAATGCGATTCCAGTCTCCATGGAGTTCAGACACATTTTCACCTATTCTTTTTTTTTCTAGTAACTGTCTATATGAAGCTCCCAATTTCTTCCATTTGTCAATGAATTTTTTCTACTGGTTCACCTTCTTTTTATCTTACAGAAGCTAGTTCTGTAATACTAACATCACGATCTGATGAGAAAAAATTTGACATAAATGAGTCTTGCATTTGTTCCCATGTTCGTATCGATTCTAGTGCTAGCCTAGAGTACCATCGGAAGGCTTTTCCTGTCAATGATGAACCGAATAGCCGTAAGCAATATTGTGGGACAGTAGAGAAGTTACCCATTGTTGTAATGAAGTGTGTGGGATGTTCATTTGGGGACCCATCTCCATTGAATTTTTTGAAATTAGGGTGTTTGAAATTTGCCAGGAAACACATATCTTCCACTTCTTTTGGATACAGTGTTCGATATCGAAGTCTTCCAATGTTCTCGCTCTCTCTTTCTACTCTAACGGCCTCTACGACTACTTATCGTACGTCCTCTTGAGTTATTACTCTTGCCATAGGAGCAGACCCGTGTGATCCCACCCTCGATGGTTAAGAGCCTTCAGGTCGTTGTTCTTGTTCATTCATGGCAGCCATCATCGGAGGGGCTACGATCTAAGCTACATTGTGCACTAGACTAGCCAGAACTTCTTATAGACTCCTGCATTCTTCCATAAGCGTTCTCTGTGCTTACACCATGTCAGCTATATGATCTTCAGTAGTCGGCTATGGATCTTAGTTTGTTCCTGCCATGCATATGACGGCTTCCTCATTCCCTGATGAGGCAGTCATTAGAGTAGAGTAAGAATACACTGGTACGATAGGGCTTATCAAGAGAGGGGTTTCATTTGGATCTTTTGTACTCCTGCAGAATTCAACCAATTGCGATATTACTTGTTGAGGCATATTTTGAGGTGACACGGAGACTGTTGTACTTTTCATCAGTGATTTAACTTTTTCTTTTCTTGTCGATCGAATATTCATAGCAGGCAATGCCGGGAAATCCTGCGATGTCAGATAAGGAAGGGGTTCCCCGAGTATAGATCTGGAGGGGCGACTTCAGGGTTATTTTTGGTTGCATTCTGCGTTATCGGTCCTCTGACTTTCTTTGGAGATGAATTCAACCTAGCAATTGCAGTGTTTCGAGCTCTTGTTCCTCAGGATAATACAACAACCCAGTCGTTATTGTTATCCCGTGCCAATGGTGAGACGGTTATAACTCTGATCATGACTCGGGACTTGTCATTTTTACTTGCGATAGATCGACCTTCATGATTTGCAGATTGATTTGTAGCATATTCTACCACGAACCCAGTTGTTGTGAAGTAGAAATTCGTCTTGTTTGTAACAGTTGCCATTGATTTTGATTTGGAGTTTTGTCTTGTATCCTTCAATTAACAATATGAAATCTCATTTAGTATTTAAATAATAAAATATTATATCTTAGGGATAAAGAGAAGGATGTTCCCATTGAGAGTCGCCATTTTGGCGTCGGTATGATGCCAAACTATGATGAAATTCTCTAAACTTCCTCTATGTTAATCTTAATTAAGATAATATGTATTCGATCTCTAGCAGAGTCGCCATTTTGTTTTGATATGAAATGAATGTATTTGATTTAGGGAATTATCTTACTTAATCATAATAAAGAAAATATATAGAACAATCATCAGGTTTATTCATTCTGGATTCATCTACATCCTTTGATTTCCCTTGATTCTAAGATAGAATATTCAAAATACAAATATCGAACGTGTTGAATATCAAATCTGACAGCATTTCGGCTTATGATTTGTTCATAATCTCATTGAGAGGAATATTATATGAATCATTCTGTATCTTCTTCTTGAACTCATAATCGTGATTCTGAATTGAAGAAGAGCTGGAATTAAAGAAAAATTGGTTTGTTGACAGTCATTTTGATTTATTTCAATAGCATCTCGGCTCTTTGATACAAATACCCGTGCAACATATTGTGGTTGCGCGGGTCCGCGCAACACCATAGTATGTTGCGCAGACTAGTGTGATATGCCTCTTGCTTCTTTCCTTCTTCTTCTTCTGGATACCTTCAAAGTCTTCTCCTTCTTCGGAGCTCTGGTCTTCTTCGTAATCTTCGTTGTGTCAAATGGGAGGGGGTGGGGTATTTATAGGACTCCGCACTTGTGAACCCTCAATCTTCATGCCATGGGGTCCACTTCTCATTTGATCTTAGCCATCCAACTCATCCTGACCATACCGGTGCTATGCAGGTGCGCGCAACTAATAATAGCGTTTGCACGAACTAGCGCAACCAATATGTTTTGCATGGGTACGCACAATGCCATGAACCTCCCTTTTCTTTTATATTTTCTTCATTTTTATTTTTTGTTATTTCTCTTGATCTTTCTTTTGATTTATTCTTGAATCTTCAGTTTCATACCTTAACAACAATCTGGATCTTGCCTATAGATGATCCTAACCCAAATAGGAAAACCCACTTAGATAATCTATTCAATCCATTCTAAGTTTATATTTTCTACCATTCTAATGTTGGCTGTAGAAGGTTCAAAGTTACTAAATGAATTACTGAACAAAAATTCAAAGAGGAAAATCTATTCCAATTCGGTTGGTAAAGGTGCCACCGAATGGCCACTCGGTACCACCGAAGACACCTTCGATATTACCGAAAGTGCCCAAAATAGTCCAACAGCCTTCAAAGCTAATTCGGTACCACCGACTGAAATTTTGGTACCACCGACTGCTACTGAAGAATAAAGTTCAGTAGTACCGAAAGTGACAAATACCATCCAACAACTTAAGGATCTAATTCGGTACCACCTAGTGATATTTCAGTACTACCAAGTGTTCACTCGCTAGCACCTAAAGCTAGCCATTATAGATCCGTTGGGGCCTTTTCTTTATAAATACAGGACCCAGAACCTTATGGAAATGGTGGATTTAGGCATTTTAGATTCTCTAGTGTATCCCTAGCTTTTCCCACTCATCCTAGACTCTATCCACATGAGATTCATACTTTCTTCATTGTGATTCCTCACTTCAATGAACATTCAAAGTTCTTATTGATGAATAACATAATCTCGATCTTCCTTTAGAGTACAAAGACCAAACCTCTTGGTAAATCCATTGTCTTGGTGTTACTCTAGAGCATCCATTGGTTGAATCCCTTATGAAATCCATTCATAACCTTTGATACGAGATTCGACCAGCTCCCATTATCTTGGTAACCTTAATAGGAACATCCTATGCAAGGTTCTTGATCGTGAAGCTGAAACAATAGGTAAACTACAGCATAGCGATCAGGGGAGCATCAGGGAGTTGATTCAAGCACGGAAGAGCGAAGATCAAACAACCCAACATAAGCTATAAAAGAGGACTCAATCCGACAAGTGTCATTATTAAGAGTCCACAAGTTAGTCTTTATGCTCGTGTAGGATTAAGGCTAAGAGTATCTTATCCTTAAACTCGATTAGGTTCCTAGTGTGAGACCTTGGCCTGTGTGCCTAAACGTAGGTGCCTTGTGTGGGACCTTGGCCGATGGGCCTAAACGTATGTGCCTTGTGGGGGACCCTGGTCGGTGGGCCTAAACAGAGGTGCCTAGTGTGGGACCTTGGCCGTGGGGCCTAAACATAATTTCTTAATGTAGGACCTTTGCTCAAGTGGAGAGCATAAATTATGAGTCCTTTGTGTAGGGCCATAAAGGTTAATGGTGAACCTTATTTAAAACCATTATAGTGAAATCCGGCATACTCTAGGATAGAGTACGGTTGTTAGGAGTGGAGTAGGCATATAGCCAAACCACTATACATCCTTGTGTTTGGAATTGTCATTTGCGCATCTATTTAATCATGATCATATAAGTTTGAATGCTTGATTATTTATGCATGATTGAATGATTGTTTAAGATTGATAGGTAGCACATTCCACACACAAGTTCACAATGTTATAGGCTAGTTATTTTATTTGTATATCTTGAGCAGCCTATGAGATTGGACCCTCTATTGGATTGGAAGCCTTAGAGTTACATTGCCTTACTTAGTTAAATTACAAATCAGTTTAAGTTAGGCAATAAAAAATTTTAAATTGGTATAATCAGCGAAAAGTCCTATTCATCCCCCTCTAGGACTCTTGAACCATTCCATACTTCTACTACAGTGGTCTAAATCGCAATTTCAGATGTCGTTAAATAAATACCTTCATATGTTAAATTTATGAAAGATCTTTGCACTACTAAAAGAAGGCAAAACATATAAAAGAAAATCTTTTTGATAGAAAAAGTGAGTGCCATCCTCAAGCAAGAAGTGCCACAAAAATACAAAGATCCTGGTAGCCCTACCATCACTTGTGTAATTGGGAACCACCGGATTGAGCACACACTTCTTAACTCAGAGGTGAATGTTAACTTAATACAATACTCGGTTTACGAATAATTGGGTGTAGGAGAATTGAAACCCACCCGGACCACATTACAACTTGATAATCGATCAATTTGTATACCGAGAGGGATAATTGAGAATGTGTTGGTCCAAGTTGACAAATTCTACTATCCAGTAGATTTTATTGCCCTGGATCTCAACCCATCATAGATATGAGTACTCAAATACCCATCATTCTTAGTCGCCCATACCTTGCTATATCAAATGTTATCATTAATTGTAGGAATGGAATTATGAATTTATCTTTCAGAAATATGACATTGGAGCCCAACATCTTTTTCAATGTGAACAAATAGTCAGAGGATGATGACGATACCCACAACATTAACATGATTGATTCTTTCATGGAATATAGAGCACTTTTGACTCTATATTCTGACACTCTAAGGACATGCTTGCCCACTACCCTGATTTAGGTGATTACATTATTAGAGAGATGGATGCCTTGCTTGATGCTACGCCGGTACTTGAAGTTAACCGGTGGAGGCTATAATTTGAGAAATTATCCCAAATCAATGTAGTGCATCTACTGTCTAGCCTCAAATCACCAAATTTTGACCTAAAACCTTTGCCTGCTGATCTTAAATATGTCTACTTAGGTCAATATGAGACATACCCAATGATGATTTCTTCCCACCTGGAGAAAGAACAAGAGAGTATGCTTATTTCTACTCTTTTGAGCATAAAGGAGCCCTTAGATGGTCAACTGTGGACCTCAATGAAATTGATCCTTTGATTTATACTCAACACATTTATATTGAGGATAATGTAAAAACCTCCTAACAACTACAACGTCGAATCAATCCAAATATGAAAGAAGTGGTAAAGGTTAAGGTACTTAAGTTGTTAGATGTAGGTATAATATACCCTATATCCAACAGTCAATGGGTGAGTCTAACTCAGGTGGTTCCCAAGAAGTTCAGAATCACCATCGTAGCCAATGCCGACAATGAACATGTACTAGCTAGAGTTACTACTGGTTGAAAAATGTGCATTGACTACAGAAAATTGAATACCATCATAAGGAAGGACCACTTTCCTTTACCCTTCATTGATCAAAATTTGGAAAGGTTAGTTGGTCACTCATACTATTACTTCCATGACGACTATTCGGGCTACAACCAGATTGAGATAGCCTTTGAACATCAAGAAAAGACAATGTTCGTATGTCCATTTGACACATTTGCTTACCGAAGGATGCCATTCAGACTGTGTAATGCCCCCGCCACTTTTCAGCGATGTATGTTGAGTATTTTTTCTGACATGGTGAGACAATATTTAGAGGTCTCCATGGACAACTTCTCTGTCATTAGTCCATCCTTCAGTGAGTGTTTGAAAAATCTTAAATGTGTGTTGAAGTGATGCGAGAAAAAGAATTTGGTTCTGAATTAGGAGAAATGTCATTTCATGGTTCCCAAGGGACTTTAGTCATCTCTCTTGTCCTTTATGTAATCTACTTCAAAAGGATGCACCATATGAGTGGACTGAACAATACCATGAAGCTTTCACTAAGCTCAAGGGCATGTTGACTACAACTCCTATCATGCAGCCACCCGATTGGAGCATCCCTTTTGAGATTATGTGCGATGCATCTAATTATGTTATTGGGGTAGTGTTAGGCCAGAGAAAAGAAAAGAAGCCCTACGTTATTCACTATGCAAGTAGAACTCTAAATTCTGCCCAAGTGAACTACTCTACTACGGAGAACTCTAAATTGTGAGCCCGGTTTTCGAGTTATTCACTTATCTTGTGCACACACTTACACCACACTCTAAGCTTTCTATAAACTTATGCCCGATAGATGCGTGTAGGTGGTATTAGGTTGTAGCAGCGTCGAGCTTGGAGAGTGCAGCAGACTTTTGGAGCTTTGATTTTATTTTTTTATATGTATTTCCCTTTCAGTACTGTATTCAAATGTTTATATTAGTAGATATGTGATGATGATATTGCCTTTGTGATTTAGGTAAACTTGTGGTTATGCTTCTTATGAGACAAATGTACATTGGAAAATCCTCCTTGTGGGATCCTAAGATCGGAATTTGGCGTAAGCACGCTAGGAGCAGAGAATGGGGTACTATGGAGACTGTCGGCACCGGATTCGGTGATTGGGAATTTTGTGAGCCCGGTTTTTGAGTTTAGGGTGTGACATTTTATGATGACTAGTAGAGATGGGATGTCTGACACGATACTTGCGTGCAGGAGAATGATGTGAATATCTATGGTGATGATTTATGAGGAAATTCAAATAGTGCAATACATTTAAAGAAAAACAGGTAAAGGGCATGATCCAATTACTTACGTACTCTGAAGGAAGGATTCTCACCTTAGCTTATTGCTCTTTAGACATATTTCTTATGGTAGGTCCTACTCTAATTACCTGTTTTAAGTCAAATTTTAATCAGGTTTAACATATCTATTTAGGTTATGTTAAGACGAGCTGCGCATTAGTAGTCTTTAATTTGTTATGCTTGGGTCCATCCCACCACTGAGTTAACTAAATCGGGTGCAATGGCTCCTATTGCATGGAAGTTTGAAGAAAAAATGAAAGGAAAGAAGAGCAAGAAAGGAAAAGATGGATCAAACTGAGTTGCTGGGTGGACTCGGTACTTCCTAGCCGAAGGCTTATGCCTATCTCCCTCTTTCTCTTCTTAAACTGTACGTGATCTCTCTTCTTTCTTCTCTCTCTACACTTTCTTCCCTCTATGTATTTCTTACCTTTCTTGGGTGAAGCTGAAAGAAGGATGTAACGAGGGCAGTAGAGGATCCTGTGAGAAGTATATCATCTACATAAAGAAGAAGAATTAGTGAACCAAAATCAGAATGAAAAATAAATAAGGATGAGTCTGCTAGGCTGCAAAAGAAACCATATTTAAGAAGAAAAGCACTAAATCGATCAAACTAAGCACGATGTGCTTTTTTGAGACCATAGAGAGCCTTTTGAAGCTTGCAAACATGTGTTGGATATTGAGGGTCTATCATTCCTGGAGGTTATTCCATGTAGATATCTTTCGAAAGTAGACCATGCTGGAAAGCATTTTTTACGTCAAGTTAACGTATGGACCATTTCTGAATAAGTGCTATAGTGATGACTAAGTGGATAGTTCCAGGTTTTATTACTGGAGAAAAGGTCTCGGTATAGTCCAACCCATCAACTTGATGATACCCCTTTGCTACAACACGAGCTTTAAGGTGATCTAGTGAGCCATCTGGTTTGAGTTTTATCTTGAGCACCCATTTAGAGCCAATAACATGCATGTCAGGAGTGAGAGGAACTAGTTGCCAAGTCTGATTTTTATGAAGAGCCTCAAGTTCCTCATCCATTGTAGCCTTCCAGCCAGGTTGAGCTAAGGCAGATTGAATATTATGAGGTTCACGAGGGATATTGGCTGAGGATGTGGAGGAAGTCAAGGCATATTTTGGATTGGGTTTAATAATTCCTCTATGTGAGCGAGTAACCATGGAATGTGAGAGGGGGGCTTGTGCTTGTGGAGGTTGAATTATTTCAATTTGGGCTATGAGACTGTTTGAGAGGGATCAGACTCAAGCTGTGAAGAACGTGTGGGTTGCTCATGCATCTCAGACTCGAGTTGGAGTGACTCATGCTCAAGGGGTGCTAACTGCATCTCGGATTCAGGTTCAGACCTGAGCTGTTGGGTCCCATGTTTAGTTGGAGAGAAAGAACGTGCAGAGGATTTTGAATTTAGAGGGGATATTGACACTGCTGGTAAATGACTCAAACATGGTGGTGTAAGGGTTGGCAATTGAGTCTTTACAACAGGATTGGAGTCAGTAGGAGGTAACCATGAATCAAAAATGCTAATAACATGTGATGTGGGAAGAGTAATACTTTGATTCTGAGTATGTTTATAAGGAAAAAATAACTCATCAAAAACCACATGGCGGGAGATAAAAAAATAAAATTTGCTAGAAGGATGAAAACACTTGTATCCTTTATGTTTATCACTATAGCCAACAAAGATGCAAAGTATGGTTTTTGGATCAAACTTGTGTCGCCATGTATCCCAGGTGTAAGGAAAACATTTAGACCCAAAGACACGAAGTGAAGAATAATCAGGATGAGTGTCATGCAGTGCAAAGTATGGAGTTTCAAAATTAAGAGTAGACGAAGGTAACCGATTAATAAGATAGACAACGGCAGTGAAAGCTTCAACCCATAAAAATAAAGGGGCACCACTACGACATAACATAGTCATACCTAGTTCCCATATTATCCTATGTCGCCTTTCAACCATACCTGTTTGCTATGGAGTATATGGGCATGATACTTGATGAATGATACCTGTGGAAAGAAATGAGATGATAGCTTGGAGTTTATGAATTCTCCTCCTCCATCAGAGTGAAAAATCTTAATTTGTTTGTTGAATTGTCTAGTAACATATTGTTTAAAGACTAATAAGCATTAGCAAAATCAGATTTATGTTGTAAGGGAATGATCCAAGTATACTTAAAAAAGTCATCTACCAAACATGCATAATATCTGAATTTTCTAATTGATAAAATAGGAGTAGGTCCCCACAAGTCACAATGAATTTTTTCAAAAATACTAGAACTAGAATGTTTAGAACAGGAAAACGATAATCTACTAAGCTTTCCTAATTGACAACTATCACAAATGTGTTGAGGTTTTACAGCGCCTATAACATCAATCAATCATTTATTCTTTAATAACTGTAAAGCAGAAAACTGAGGATGTCCTAAGCGTTTATGCCAAACGTTGATTGAGCCGGATTTGAATCGATGAGAAAAATAGAGCTCTGGCGAAGTGGGAAGAACATAAAGATCACCCTTCCGCCTCCCCGTGATCACCGGTTGTCCGGTTTGTCGTTCCTTAACACAAAAGTCAATATTAGAGAATTCACAATTAACAGGAAACTGAGTTGTTAGCTGACTTACAAAGAGTAATTTTTTTTAAAAAAAAATTAAGAACTAGTAGGACATCGTGAAGAGGTAAGGTATTATTTTTTTGTTTAATGCTAGAATCTCCAATACCAAGAATTGGTAGAGAAGATCCATCACCACTAAGAACTGAATCTGGACCAAAGTAGTTACGAATATTGGTTAACATACCTGGCTTACCTGTCATGTGGTTAGAGGCTCCTGTTTCTGAGGTCCACTCTGTTTTAGTGATGGTGTTATCCAATGCGAGAGCTGTAAGAGCTTGTGGTATGTCATCATGTTGAGTTGGTTTTTTGGGTACCCACCAACATATTTTTGTAATATGTCCCACCATGCCATAGTATTGGCATTTTTCTTCACGGTAAAGCTCTCGTTCTACAGGAGTCATACGGCATTCTCCAGGTGGTGGAGAACGTCTTTGTTGAGAGCCCGAAGTGGGGCTAACAGAATAAGCAAGGTTTTGTTCTTTTGGTTATTGTGCCTGAAATCCTCTCCCAGTTGATATGAATTTTTGTTTGTTATCATGATATCCTGAGGAGGATTACTAGAAGCGCTGTTGTTGTTGCCCATAAAATGTCATTTGAGGAGTGAACGAGTTTGGGACATTTGTATGATTAGAGAACCAACTGCGTCGCTAATCAAAACTTTGGAGTTGTGAGACCAGCTCAACATATGAAAGCCTTGGTGGCTTTAGCATGGTAGTGGTGAAAGTTTCATATTGAGGGCCAAGGCTAGTGAGAAAGGAGAAAACTTTTTTTTTTTGTCTGGGACAGATTTACCGATAGCTGCAAGACTATCGCATAAACCCTTGAAGGTGCAAATATGTTCTCCAATGGGTTTGTCATCTTCTTTGCGAAGATATGTTACCTGTTGTCTAAGTGTGAATTCACGTTCTTGTGAATCTTCCGCATATGCATTCTTACGTGCATCCCAGACAACATGGGTTGTGTCTAAGCCAACAACGAAGCCAAGTGTTTCTTCAGAGAGTGTTCCAATTATCCACCCATGAAGAAGACGATCTGCTTTCACCAGTCAATGTATGCTTCGATTAATCTTGGTGCAGAACTTTTTGTATCTGTGATGTTATTTGAATCTGGTATGGTGTATTTGGTGGGGGCAGGATCTTCATTGGTAAGGTGGCCGACCAGTTCTTGGCTTTCTGCAAGAACCAAGGCTTGTTCACGCCACAAGGGATAATTTGTAGGACTGAGTTTGAGGGTAATGAAGTTACCAACATTGAGAGATAGTGAAGTCATGGTTGCAAGGAGCTGATGGGTTGTGCCATGTGGTCACACAGGGCTTTGATACCAAGAAGAAAAGTTGAAAAACAATGGAGATGTTTAAAAACATGAACATTCGGCAATGGTAATTTTATTCAAGCAATGGTGATTCATTTCTAATACAGAGGACTGATATTTAGATGTACAAAAAACAGACTGTATGAAATCAGCAATGGGAATTTTCAAGAAATCTGTTGATAGCAAGAAATCTATTGATTGCATGAAAACTGGGGATTTAATTGCATGAAGTCTGGGCGTTGAATGCATGAAGTCTAGGTGTAACATCTAGATTGCATGAAATCAGGGGATTTTTGAAATCCGTTGATTGTAAGAAATCAGTTGATTGCATGAAAACTAATTGCAAGAAATCAGGGGATTTCAATTTCAAACACCACCATTGACGCTTGAAAGAAATCAGGGGATTTCAAATTTCAAACCCCACCGTTGACGCCATCCAACGTATTGTCCTGCTGAGTTGTGCCATGAAAACAAGGGATTTGATTGCATGAAGTCTGGGCATTGAATGCATGAAGTTTGGGAGCAACATCTAGATTTGTAACGACCCGTAAATTTTCGTACATTGGCTCGAGTACCACCTCGACCAGAAATCAATTAGGATTAAATCCTTTAGAAATTTAACAAAGTTAACTAAGTACTAAACTCGGTTAGCCATGAAATCCGTTGGGATCGCTTTAAATACGATCGGCAAGACCCAAAACTTGCAGAATCAGTGACTCTAGGTTACCCTAAAGTTTAGAACCAAACTCATTTCCCGGTTGCTCTCGGGAATGAAACGAAACTTCGTATTAGGTCTAGATCACACATCGGGAGTCCGATTAACACAAAGCTAAGGAACTAGGACCGCCTCACTGGGCTTGACAATCATCTCGAAAATCAGATCCAGCCGATGTCCAACGGCCATTCGTTTCGATCCGGAGCGAGGGAGTGTGAAAAACACTATTCCCATCCCAAAATAAATATCAGGAATAGCGATCTGGCATCATTCGCTTGCGTGTCAGTATTAAGCAACCTGACCGTCAGAATCAGACCAAATTACACCCTCGGATTAAGAAAAATTTCAGGAACATTTACATGTACTTGGAATTTCTGATTGTGGCCCACTGACCGTTGAACTGAAAGTGGTCCGCCATATACGATCTGGGAATCTGATCGAGTCGAAAACATAATCCCACATAGATCCATTTGTGGTGAGCTTAAGTCTGGCGTTTGGCTCAAGGAGGGCCACCAGAACCTCTCTTTTGAGCTAGAAAAGTGACGAATATCCTATGTTAGCAGTCACCCTTGAACTTGAGTCTATTTTGGGGATGTTTTTGGCTATAAAAGGAGCTTAGAACAGCCCCTCTCACAGCCACACGAATTTGGGAGAAAAACCCTAGAGAGAGAGAGAAAAGAGAGAGAAGAGCTTGGAGTTTGTAGGTGATCTTCCTCCTACTGCTTTCGGTTGTCGCTCGGCCTACACCGCTCCTTTCCAGGTGTTTTCCCGGTGGTATCCATTCCGTTTGAAGGTAAGAAACCCTAACCCTAGGTCTGATTTGATGTAGGTTCGTTGTAGGTTATGTAAAGGCTAACCGATTCCGCTCTTTAGGCTAGAAAACTCCCGTATACGGAAGCTCTACTGATTCGTTGGGATTCCAAGGGCAAAGGTGAGGACTTTAAGTGTATAAGTTACGGTTTTCAATGCTTTCAATGTCAGATAATGATAGATTCATGATCTGCATGTAAATGCACATGTACAAAGTGCTTTCCGTTTCCTGTTTCGATTAACGTTGTAGAATATGGAATTTCACATACTCTAGGTATACGTAGAAATACCGTATACGTATTTTTTTCGGAAAAATGTTTGACATGTTTATTTAATGTATGATTATATAATATATGGATAAAATACTAGTTTGGCGAAAGGAATCGTTGAAATATATGTTCACTTGTAAATGCCAAGTATGTTGAAATTATGTATTCTAGAAATACCGCGTATGTGCAAATTTTGGAAATATAATTGTCATGATTATTTGTTGTATGAATACGGTATATGCGGATAAAATAACCGCTTGGCGAAAGAATAGCCCTAATACGCGTTTTGTTAACATACGTCATGTATGTTGGAATAGCGTACTCTAAGTGTTTGTGTAAATGCTTGGGTGTGTAAATGCTTGAGTGTTAGTGCCTTAGATAGGCGCTGATATGGGATTTCCGACTCCCTTAGAGACATGTAGGATCCCCTCCATGTGGTGGTTCACTATAACCACTCACTTGTGATGTGTATGTAATTGTATCCCTATCTGTATAGTGCTTTACACCATGCTTCACAACATGCTTTACAATATGCTTTACTTCATGCTTTATAACATGCCTGCTAACATGCTTGTATTGCTTGTTTATCATGCTTTACTCCACATGCTATCGATGAGAACTGTTTGAGTTTGGGACTATGTCTATAGTCCAAACATTCGGTACCAGACTTGAGATTGTGGCTGAGATTCATGTCGCCACAAAGGATGTGTCTGGCGAACTCGAGTCGTACTTCGGTTGGTGATAGTGGTTGGCCACACGCAGTGCTTTTGCGCTCCATATCGCCCAACTTGTGGTGCGCTCGAGCTAGTCAGGCTCGTCAAGTAAACCGACATGTGTATGTGTGTTCACCATGTTTGGTTGCTACTGCTTGAACCTAGGGTACCAAACTTACCAGTGGCAATCCCGTTAACCATGGTACCTCGATCCGCTAAGACGCATGAGCCGGGCATGGTGGTATGGGACACCGTGGTCGAGCTGTCGGCCTACGCTGGGGCTATGTGCCTCCCCGTAGTGACCTTTGCGCAACCAAACTCGTGAGCCGAATACGGTGGTATGGGACACTGTATTCGAGCTGTCGATACTTACGGCGAGAGCCGAGTACGGTGAGACGTGTGCTCGTGCTGACGGGCGACGAGTCCTCCGTAGTATCTTCGAGTATAGTCCAAGTGTTTGTGATTGACAACGAGTCTTTCACAGCAACTAGAGTATGAGTTGAGCCGAGTACGGTGAGACCTGTACTCGAGCTAACGGCTAGTGATTGAACCGAGTACGGTGAGACCTGTACTCAAGCTGACGGCTAGTAATTGAGCCGCATACGGTGAGATCTGTATCCGCGCTGAAGGGTGACGAGCCCTTTGCGATGCCTTCACTACGCTTCTCAAACTATAATATCGTATGAGAATAACTAGGATTGACGACCCTAGAATGGATCATGTTGGGAATGATACAAGGGAGGTACCTTAGTTTCCCAATACTGCTGGTTGAAATGGACTAATAATAACTCGGTAATCATGATCATCATCGCACCACATGTGCTTAGTAGATGTGGCGCACTGAGGGAGTTAAGCATTCGCGAACGTAAGATGATGTCGCTTGAGGGTGGTTTGGCAAGGGCATACAGCATCATGTCATTTCATTTCCGCACTTAACAAGAGTAGTTAGACTTGTTTGATTTATACTGCTTTATCATTACTGCTTAATTGAATTGATAACATGTTAACCTATGCTTTATTGTTCCACTGAGTTAGCTACTCACTCCCACGTTACGGGACGATGTTTGCAACACCCACCAGACTCTGTCGCAGGTGTAGATGGCGCCTTGGTTCAGGAGCCGGAGCCCGACTTCGATGAGGATCAGGAGGAGTTCTCCTTTATGCAGTACTCTGACGGCTTTGCTTAGGCCGGCTGCATCGCGGGGTTTCAGGACTTCTCTTGGGAGTTGTATTTTGATTTTTGTCTTAGAAACAATACATGTATATTGGTACTCAGTTAGTACTCATACTCTGAAGTTCATAAAATTTTGTTACTTTATATACTTTGAATATAAAATTTCAGTCTTCCGTTTGCCTTTATACAATTGAACTGGAGTATGAATTACTGTTTTGGTATAATCTCATTCATGTTTATTGCGCTAACTCAGACAACATTTAACCATCATTGTGTATGTTGCATAAGTGATGCGTTGGAACTCGGGAGTTGAGTTCATACTCGACCCCCAAATTTCAGGGCGTTACAAGATTGCATGAAATCAGGGGATTTTGAAATCTGTTGATTGCAAGAAATCGGTTAATTACATGAAAACTGATTGCAAGAAATCAGGGGATTTCAAATTTCAAACACCACCATTGACACTTGCAAGAAATCAGGGGATTTCAAATTTCAAACACCACCGATGACGCCTGTTGGGAGAAAAATACACAAAGTCTGGAAGCTCGCATAGGGGATGAGTCGACTCTGCTCGCATTGCCTAATATCGTCCGAGGCAACAGTTATGGCCAAGACAGTAATGTACAAAGCCAATGGGTAAATAGAATAGGGCGGTTTAAGTTAACCCGGTATACATGCTGGCAACGCACGCTTCACTTCATCACTCTCAGACTAATGGGCAAGTTGAGGCTGTCAACAAAATCATCAAGCAGCATCTTTGAAAGAAGCTCAACCGAGCGAAGGGGGCATGGGCTGAGGAACTCCCGAAGATACTATGGGCTTACCGAACCACTGCTCGAACCGCTACAGGAGAAACTCCTTTCTCCCTCAGTTATGGTTCGGAGGCAGTTACCCAGATTGAGATTATGATACATTCTGCCCGAGTCAATTCATACAATGAGCAAGATAATGAAGAACTCCTATCGCTCGGGCTCGACCTACTGGAAGAAAAAAGAGAAGAATCTCGGTTGCGAATGATGGCTCGACAGAGACAAGTAGCTCAGTTCTTTAACGTCCAAGTCAAAACCAGGCGGTTCCGAGCCAGTGACATGGTCCTCCGGAGAACGTTCCTAAATACAAAGGAGGTTGGTGCAGGCACACTGGGACCCAATTAGGCAGGACCCTATGTCGTCTCAAGTACCATCCGACCCGGAACTTATCGGTTGGAAAGCCTAAACGGGCAGTTATTACCTTATCCCTGGAACGCCGAGCATCTCAAAATTTATTATCATTAGGTCGGTCATGAAAGAGCTTAAAAGAATAAGATAATGTGTAAACCGGATTGATTCAATAAAATCGAGTGTTTCCATTCATCACTTAAGTGTTTTACATCGTGTTACATCATATTCTCCTCCAGTTACATTGGAAAAGAAAGAATAAAAATGACTCCGAGAAAAGGAGTAATTTCTCTCGGTTGCAGTGAACTGATCTGGATTCAGCCCAGGAGGGATGTCGGCTTGAGAAGCTGATGATGGTACCAAAAATGAAGGGAAGCCTGACACTGTGCTGGTGTCAGTGCCAAAAATGAAGTGCGGTCACTGCCTGTAACGCCCTGAAAATCGGGGGTCGAGCATAAACTCAACTCCCAAGTTCCAACGCATCACTTATGCAACAAAATGAATCATGATTGAATGTTGTTTGCATTATTACATTGAACATGAGTGAGATTAAGCCAAAACAACATATCATACTCCAGAGACAATTAAATTGCAAGCGGAAGACTGTGATAAATAGATAAAATATATAAACTATGGTGAGTCTCCAGAGTGTGATAAAGTTACCAGGTTAATGAATTACAAGTACAATTCAAATTATACCAAATGGGTAGTGTCATCTAGTCAACAACCCTGTAATCCCGTCGATCAAGACACGGCTCACTTAAAGCCGTCAGCACACAACATATACGAACAAGCATCATTGTCTTCATAAAGGTCTGGCTTCGCCTCAGAAGTAGCGTTGCCATCTGCAATTAGACAAAGTCTGGTGGGTGTTCGGAACACCGTCCCGTATCGTGGGAGTGAGTAGCTAACTCAGTGGAACAATAAAACATAGGTTAACATGTTATCAATTCAGTCAAGCAGTAATGATAAAGCAGTATAATCAAACACTCCTAACTACTCTTATTAATGCAAGTATGAATGCAGTCATGATGGATGCCTTCACCGACATACTCCCTCTTGCGACACTATCTTACGTTCGCGTCATACTTGCTTTCCTCAGTGCTCCACATCTTCCAGGCACATGCAATGCATGATGAGCATGATTACCGAGTTGTTATTAGTCCATTTCAAACAGCAGGATTGGGAAACTAAGGTACCTCCCTTGTATCATTCCCAAACATGATCCATTCTAGGGTCGTCAGTCCTAGACAATCTCATATGATGGTGTGTTTCTAGGTCGCTGCAAGGGTTGTCAGGGCTGTTACACAGAATCGTTGCACCACTCCCCCATCACCTTATCAATACAAGCCTACTTTATACTCTGTTACTACGGGAAGGCTCATCGCCTCACAGCAGATTCAGAGTATGCTCGAGGTCACTCCACTAACGTCCTACCAACTGGCAGTTTATTTCGAAGCCCGACCAGTCCACTTATTGAGAATGGGACCCGGATGCAACCCGACTGAGGACTACAACTAGGCTACGCCAGTGTAGGCCGACAGCTTGAATATAGTGTCCCATACCACCATAATCGGCTCACGAGTCTGCTTGCTCACTGGTCACTACGGGGAGGCACATGGCCCCAGCGTAGGCCGACAGCTCGACCACGGTGTCCCATACCACCATGTCCGGCTCATGAGTCTTAGCGGATCGAGATACCATAGTTGACGGGATTCCACTGGTAAGTTTGGTACCCTAGGTTCAAGCACTGTTAACCAAACATAGTGAACATACATTAGACATATCGAGTTACTTGACGAGCCTGACTAGCTCGACTGCACAATCAACTGAACAACATGAAGTGCATAAGCACTTCGTGTGGCCTAACCATTGTCGCCAACTGAAGTACGACTCGGGTTCGTCAAACACATCCTACATGGCGAAATGCATCTCAACCACGATCTCAAGTCTAGTACCGATTGTCTAGACTATAGACATAGTCCCAAACTCAATCAATCCTTACTCATAGCATGTGGTGTAAAGCATAATAAACAAAGTAATTCAAGCATGTTAACAAGTATGTCATAAAGCATGTTATAAAACATGTTACAAAGCATATTATAAAGCACTATATAAATAGGAATACAAACACACATATTTCATAAGTGGTTAAAGTACACAACCACGTAGAGGAAATCATACATGTCTCTAAGGTAGTTGAGAACTCCATCTCAACACCTACCTAAGGCACTAGCATCCAAGCACTTACTCTCACAAGCATTTTCACAAACACTTAAAATACACTATTTAAACATATATGGTGTACGTTAGTAAAACATGTATTAGGGCTATCCTTTCGCCAAGCGAGTATTTTATCCATGAATAATATATTCATACAACAAATAATCATGACAAATACATCTCCAAAATTTATACGTATACGGTATTTTCTAGAATACACAATTTCAACATACATAGTGTATATAAGCAAAACATGTATTAGGGCGAGTCCTTTTGCCAAACAAGTAATTTATCCACATATAATATATTTATACAACAAATAATCATGTCAGACACATTTCCAAAATTTGTACGTATACGGTACTTTCTACAAATAACTAGAGTATGTAGAATTCCATATTTTTCATCTTTAATTGAAACGGAAAATAGACAGCACTTTGTACATGTACAATTACATGCAGATCATGAATCTATCATTATCTGACATTGAAAGCGTTGAAAACCGTAACCTATACACCTAAAGTCTTCACCTTTTGTCGTAGAATCGTAATGAAGTCGATAGGTTTGCTAAGCTTTCATCTACGGCAGTTTGGCAACCTATAGAACATCATAGGTTAGCTATTTCATAACCTACAACCACCTAAGCCCCAAATCAGATTAGGGTTAGGGTTTCTTACCTAGAAATGGAGCCGGAAGCGCTGGGAAAGCGATTAGAACAAGGCGGTTAAACACGTATAACAGCAGGGAAGCATTGCAGGGAGATGCTCCCACTTCACTCTCACTTTCTCTCTCTTTTCTCTCTCTATTCCTAGGGTTTTTCTCAAATTCGGATGGCTGAAATGAGAGAGGGTTTAAGATCTTTATATAATCCCAAATCTCACCAAAACAGACTCCAGGTCAAGGTATACTTAGGTTATAACCAAAGTGGTCCCGTTTCAGCTCAACGGAGGACTTCTGGCAGGCCTCCTTGAGCCAAAGGTCGGACTTAAGCTCACCAACACCGGATCTACGTTCTATTAAGTTTTCATTCCAGTAGGGTTCTCAGATCACGCGTGGCGGACCAGTTTCAGTTCAACGGTCAGCGGATCTCGATCGAAGATTCTGAGTACATGGATATGTGTATGAAATTTCTCCTGATCCGAGGGTGTAATTTGGTCTAATTCTGACGGTCTAATTGCTTAAAACTGATCCGTAAGCAACACGTGCCAGATTACTATTCAAGATATTTATTTTGTAAAGAAAACAAGTGTTTTCACACTCTCTCGCTCCGAACTCAAGCGAACAGCGCTGGAACACTATCTGGATTTGATTTCCGAGATGGTTGTCAAGCCCAGCAAGGCGGTCCTTATTCCTTAACTTCGTGTTAATTGGACTTCCGACGTGCGGTCTAGATCTAATACGGAGTTTCGTGATGCTCCCGAGAGCAGCCGGGTAATGAGATTGATCCTAGATTTTAGGGTAACCTAGCGTCAATGATTCTACAAGTTTTGGGTCTTGCAGATCGTATTTAAAGTGATTGGTGCTAATTTCACAGGTACTCTAGTTTAGCACTAGCTAATTCTTGCCTAATTTCTAAAGGATTTAGTCATGTATGATTTCTGTCTAAGGTGGTACCTGGGCCTTTGCAGTTTGTATATAAAGTGATCCAAGTTATAATACTTAGCTAGTTTAAGATAGTGTCTAGGGTGAAAGTACTTAGAAAAATTGAAAGAACAAGGTGGTGAAGGGTGGGATTTGTGAAGGAAATGGGTTAAGGAGCGATTTTAGACTGTGGGATTGAGTTCTGACAAGTTAATAAGGTATTAGGATCGACCCATTGCCTAAGGACGTCTAATCCCAGGTTGGCAAAAATCCGGGATGTTACACTGCCCCTCGGTCGGAGGCACTCCCGAAGCAGTATCAGATTGGACAACTCCCGAAGCAGTACCAGAGACATCAGCCTCAGCAGTAGCAGAAGCCTCTTCACCGATAGTACCATCGGCATGACCAGTCCCAGCAACCTTAGTCTCTGGGCTACCTTCCCCGAATGCAGAAAGATCGAGGTTGGGGAAGGCAGCCCTCATTTCCAGGACGCAGGCCCGGTATCCGCCCTGAAACAGGCGATCTCTCTCTTCCTCGAACTCTTGAGATTCGAGAAAGGCTTCTACGGCCTGCTCCTTGGCCTCGTTAGCCCGTGCAGCTTAGTCTCCAACCTGCTGGATAAGTGTTGCATCCTCATCCTTGGCCCGAGCTAGGGTGCCTTCGCAAGTACCATGGACTTGACAAAGACGTCGATACTCTTCCTCGCTCTTCTTGATAAGCGACGCCAGACGGGCATTTTCGGCCTTCGCAACCTTGAGAGCTCCCTTCGCTTCCTCAGCTGCCTTCCTAGCGAGTGTCAGGTCACCAGTCACGATGCCGACCTGACTCTCGGTGGCCTTGTGGCGTCCCTCTGCCTTGGCTGCAAGCTTTTGAGCCGCATTCAACTCCGAGCAAGCGTTAACCACACAGGGGGCCAACTACAAGCGACAAATGCCGAGTTAGGATAAGAATTCGAGATCAGGAATCACGAAAAAATGAAAGGAAGGGATTTCACCTCGAGGAGCACCTTCGCCGCATGGCCGAGGGTCTGCGCTGTGGGAGCATTATAAAGACTTGAAAAGTCCTTCTCGCTCCCGTGAGAAAGGGCCCAAGGGATCATCCCCGATATAACCTTCTGAAAGGGCAATGGCTCCTACTGAGTCATCTCCCCTCTTGAAGATTCTCCACTCGGCCCTTCTCTTGGCCTCGGGACCTCCTCTGCAGCGGGTCTCGGCTCAGGCGCCACAACCACTTCCTCCGCCCTGTCATCAGGGTCAGAGAGCACGACCATAGTAGGAGCAGCCGGGGTAGAAGGAGCTGAGACAGCTGGCTCCTTGGCTTTTGGAGCTGTCTTCGGCTGTTTTGAAGGTCGAGTCCCCAATAAAAGCGCCGACCTAGGAGGAGCCTTTACTTTGGAAATCGGCTTAAGGGAGGGTCGAGACTTGGCCATATTTGTGGAAGCTAGTTTAAGAATGGGCCGAGCTTCAGGAAGGTCTGAGACAAAAATAAGATAGGTCAGATGAAGTTCGAAGAAGACTTAATGACGAGAAAAAATTACCTGATACAGCCGAGTCTAAACCTGTAAGATGAAGTCGCTCGAGCTGCAAAAGCACCTTCCAGGACCGATCTTCCGGACTTAGCTTTTTCAGGTCCTTAATTCGAGCTAAGTCACTGGCTCCGAGCTTCCTTCTCTTCTTCTGGATATCTGCAAAATGTAAGTGAGTTAGAATCTGTGCACTATGACGCCGAAAGAAAGACAACGGTGTGCCGAGTCACCTACTTTCCAAAACGTCCGAGAGACCGTAGGTACAAAAGACACGGATTCGGCCGTCTCCCAGCAACCACACGCCCAGAACCATCTTTTTTTCCAGTGCTTGTTGGAAGTTGGTGGGTCGGTGATAATAGAGTCGCCTTTGCCTCGCCAGGCACCCAAAAAGTAAAAGCTGGGAAAGTTTGGATTCTGCCGTACTTGATACAAGTAGAGGAATTCGTCGACCGTCAGTGGGGGTTGTTCTAGCTCAGCCTACAACACTGCGCACCCGAACAAGTTCCTCTACCGGTTCGGGACTATTTGTCAGGGAGCAAGCCGGACACGAGACAGGAAGTCTCGGGCAATGGGCCAAAGGGGTAACTGCAAGTCACATTGCATCGAGACTTGGAAAATTACGACCATCCCCGCAGGAGGATGGTTGGGTAACTCGTCCGGACGAGGAAGACGAATAATAACTGAGTCCGGGACAGATATCCGGCTCGGATTCAGTTCAGATCTGACTCAGTCAAAATAGAGGGAACCGGACCGCTCAGATCATCTTCGGCCCCCTCTCCTTCGGAAGACGACTCGGAAGACTGTGCTGACTGAATTATGGGAGCATACTCAGAGGCTCCCTCGGTGACTCCTATTTCTTCCTCCTCCTCCAATAAATCCATTGCACGATTGGGTCTCCCTGGCCGGGTTACCAGAGACGACCCACCGCGCGAAGGGCCAGCCGGAGCGGGACACTCCGCCTGCGATCCGACAATTCTCTCCGAAAGGAAAGCGGCATTAGCATCAACAGCGATCTCTGCCAACAAGGAGGGTGATTCTGCAATGTTCTAGAAACGCTGCGTTTCACCCTCGTCGCCAAAAATTCCCTCCCATGGGCTCTGGGAGCCGTGCATTGCCATTAATGTCAACATAAAGGGAGGGAAAAACTCACCGGAGAAAGCAATGATCGGAAGGAAGACAACTGAGGAGGAAACAGCAAGGGCGGAAGCCTAAACGCAGAGACAGGAGGGAACAGAGAAGGAAGAAAGGAAGAAAAAGGAAAATGAGGAGCGAGAGAAGCAATCGCCCTCTTTATAGTCCTACCACGTGGCAGGAGCAATTAATGAGCAGACAAAACGACGCCTGCCTCGACTCTCTCTTTCGACACGTGGCGCACGCTGACTGACAACGCCAGCGTTCTCGCCACGCGTCCAACGCTCATACACAGGAAAGATGACTTGACGGCTGGCCGCTCGTGCGACCTCGGGTAACGAACCGTCACCTGTTAAAGACGACTCAAAGAGCATTAAATGTCTCATTATGACCTCGGCTTCCGGTGTGAACCGACCTAAAAACTCATTACTCCTCAGTGCCGAGTGAGACATAAGGAGTAAGGGGAGCTTACTATTGGGAGAAAAATATGCAAAGTTTGGAAGCTCGGATAGGGGATAAGTCGACTTTGCTCACACTGCCTAATATCATCCGAGGCAACAGTTACGGCCGAGACAGTAATGTACAAAGCCAACGGGTAAATAGAATAGGGCGGTTTAATTTAACCCGGTATACGAGCTGGCAATGCCCTCCTAAGTCCACTAAGGTCAAAAAGCTATAAGCCACCTAACCGGCAGATAAAACCGACTCAACAAGTCGGTTATGTCGGCTACGGGGTAAGGAAACATGACGGATAAAAATTGAGACTATTTCCACCCGATAGAAGGCAGAAAGCTTATCCTCGAGAGCCAGCCGAGACTCATCCACTACATGAGTCGGAATCGGTCGGGCCGAGTGAGAGAGACGGTGTACATTTAAATACCATCCCAAAAATCTAGAAAACGGATGTTCGATCCTGAGGATCTCGAGATCGGACGAAATCTGTTAAAGATATTAGATCGCCGAAGAGTCAGGGGGAGAATCCCTACACGCCAGGGCTTCCTCACGCCTATAAGAACCCATCTTCATCATGGTGAAAGGTATGCAATAGAAAACCCCTAAAAGCCTCTGTCTTTATGGTTGAGAACTGACTTAGAAATCGGAGGTTCCCCTGCTTTAGCGAGGGTCCCCTTTATGTTAAGGATTTTGCAGGTAGAGACAACGGAGGCGAGGGGTCCATTAGAAAAACACATCAACAACGCCATCCAACGTATTATCCTGCTGAGTTGTGCAAATAGAAGGGACAGGGTTTTTTTTATAGCTGGTCCGATCCCAAGATTTCCTACGCGGTTTGGATCTGGAAGCTTCTTGCGAAACTCCGGATGCATAACGTGTAACAGGTTCTTGCAAAACTCTGGATGTGTAACGTGTAATAAGGACTGGTCATGTGATAGAAGTCCTGGCTTCTACACCTCTTCCTCTTTTTCATCTTGTCCGGCCACTGATCGATCGATGATCATTAACAGATCTTTGTTAAATTTCTTGATCGGACGGTGCTGTTTGGATGGCTGGTTGGCGCCGATTTCAATGGCAGATTGATCCCGATGCACTAACGCCCCATTTAGATATCTCCAGTTGGATCGGATTGAATGTCCAGATCCTTCTGGCAACCCTATCTGTGATGAAGGTGGGCCTTGTGAGTATACTGTGTGGAGAGCACGTTTCCTCAAGGTGGTGGAAAGTGAAAGTTTTGCCGTGAAAAACAGCTTGAATTGTGGCCCGAATTTCCTCTTGAATTCGGAGAGTGTCTAGCCGATCTTCTTGGATAGGTGCGTACGCAAGGTGGAGGTTTGATTCGGATGCAAGTAGAGGCCGAACTCGATCCAATCGGTGCGGCATTTTTGCTGGGGCGACTCACTTCTCCCTCAATGTGCCCCATCACGGTTGGAATTTGATTAGGGGGTTGCTGAACGGTCCTGGTCTTACAACTGTCCGTGATGGTGGCCCACTCCAGATCTGGTCGCAGATCTCCTTATTTCAAACTACGCAGGTGGAATCCTCTTTCTTTACCATCAGTCGGTCAAAACAGTTTGGACCGACCTGTGTTGTCTGTGTACTGAGGTTATACACATACAAGTGCACATGCACCTTGTGGTAGGATTTTCGATGGTGATCCTGATGGATCCGCTTCGTCCCTTCAAAGCATGGGGTCCCTTCTTTGAGGATGGATTAAACCTTTTCTCGTTTGGTTTCTTAATTAGTAGTTTGTAACCTATGTATTTTCTTCTTCTTCTTTTTTCCATCAGGGAAGTTCTGATGTTAATTGTAGAGGTTTCGGGGTGTTACATTCTACCCTCACCTTACGTATTACTCTTTTGTGTTGATGTTCTGATGTTAATTGTAGAGGTTTCGGGGTGTTACATTCTACCCTCACCTTACGTATTATTCTCTGCCAAAAAGGTCAGGGTACTTCTCCCTTATTTCTTCTTCACGCACCTAAGTTGTTTCTTCTTTGTCATGATGTGCCCACGAAATTTTCACAAGCAGGATAACCTTTGTTAGGAGGACTTGCTCTTGGCAATCAAGGATTGGTACGGGTTCTTCCAAATAGGTGGCGTTATCCCTCAGCTCTATTTGTTCCCAGTTGATGACATGCGATAGGTCAGGTTCATATTTCTTTAGCATTGAAATGTGGAAGACTTCATGTACATTGGCCAGCTGTGGGGGCAATGTGAGGCGGTAGCTACATCTCCTACCCTTTCGAGTACTTCGAATGGGCCGATGTACCATGGTGTGAGTTTGCTCTTCTTTCCATTTTTCGTTGCGTATCCGCGTAACTTTTCTATCTACTTTGTGTGGCTTGGAGGTGCTTAGATATTGTGTCAATCCTCTTAGAAGTGATCTAAACGATTTTGGGTCCAAGAATGCTCTTTTCTCCCACCTCTGCCCAGCAATGTGGGGCATGGCAGGGCCATCTGTATAGGGCCTCGAATGGGGCCATACCAATGCTTGCCTGAAAGCTGTTATTATAGGTGAATTCGGCGAGGTGGAGGTAGTCGTCCCAGTTGCCCTTGAAGTCTAGAACGCAGGCCCTTAACATATCTTCAAGCACCTGGTTTACCCTTTCTGTTTACTCATCTATCTAGGGGTGAAATACGATGTTATGATTCAGGGAAGTCCCTAGTGCAGTCTGTAGTTTGGTCCAGAGATTCGATGTGAAGCGAGCATCTCTGTCTGATATGATAGTTATTGCAATTCCATGAATCCAAACCACATATAGGTTTCTGCCAGCTCATTCATCGAGGCGGAGATCCGTTTGGGAATGAAGTGGGCTGATTTTGTTAGTCAGTCTACTATCACCAATAATACATCATGATTCCTTCACGTCTTGGGTAGCCCTACTATAAAGTCCATGGATATGGAGTCCCACTTCCACGGGGGTATGTTGAGGGTTAAAGTAATCCTATTGGCCTTTGGTGTTCTGCTTTCACTTGTTGGCAGGTGAGGCATTTAGCCACATATATACGCGGCTATTTCTCACTTCAAATTGTCCCACCAATAGTGACGTTTTACATCTTGGTACTCTCAGGGTGGATGGTTAATTTGGATTGGTGGGCCTCGTCTAGTACTGCTTTTCTTAGTTCATGTAACGACTCGGAAAATTCTATAAAAAGACCCGAGTACCACCTCAGGCAAAAAGCACTCAGGACCGAATCCTTTAGGAATTAAACCAAATTAACTAAGTGCTAAATTAGATTAGCTGTGAAATCCGTTTGAATCACTTTAAATACGATCTGCAAGACCCAAAACTTGTAGAATTAGTGACGCTAGGTTATCCTGAAATCTAGGATCAATCTCATTACCTAGTTGCTCTCGGGAGCACATTGAAACTCCGTATCGGAGCTGGACCGCATGTCGAAAGTCCGATGACCACGAGACTAAACGCTTAGGACCGCCTTGCTGGGCTTGACAACCATCTCGGAAATCAAATCCAGATAGTGTCTCGATGCTATTCGCTTGAGCCCGGAGTGAAGTGTGTGAGAAACGTGGATATTTTAGAAATAAAAATCTAAATTGAAGTAATCTGAGACTTGTCGCTTGCGGACCGAATATAAGGATTCAGACCGTCGGAATTTGACCCAAATACACCCTCGGATCAGGAGAAATTTCATACATAGGTCAGTGTACTTGTGGCCCTGATCGGTGGTCGTGGACCGTTGAATTGAAACTGGTCCGTCACGGGCGATCTGTAAATTCGATCGGACTGAAAACCTAATTCAACTTAGATCCATGGTCAGGGAGCTTAAGTCCGACCTTTGGCTCAAGGGCGAGCTTCGGAAGTTCTCCGTTGAGCTGAAACAGACGTCCTTTGGTTATAACCTAACAATACCATGGCCCTGGGGTTATTTCCGTTAGTTTTGGGCCTATATAAGGACCTTAAACCCTCTCCCATTCACTCCATACGAATTTGAGAAAACCTAGGAGAGAGAAGAGAGTAAAGAGAGGGAAAGTGTGAGAGAAGTGGGAGAAGATTCCTGGTACCCTATCCTGCCGTTCTACGCGCTTAACCATCCCTATCTAATCGTTATTCCGGCGATTTTGACTTCGTTCTTAGGTAAGAAAACCTAACCCTAATTTGTTCTAGGCTTTCAATTGTTACAAGTGGCAAGATAGCTGACTTAACTCATGCTATAGGTTGATGTACTATCGTTGACAAAGCCTTAGAGTTTCTATCGAATTCGTTACGCTTCTACGGCGTAAGGTGCGGGTTATATACGTATATATTATGGTTTTCAAGGCTTTCAATGTCGGTTAATGATTTATTCTTGATGTGGGCGCTATTTCACATGCAAAATGCATTGTCTGTTTCATGTTACAGTTATATATGAATTACGTGGCATATAGTGCATTCTATGTACATGTTCAGATATTTAAATACGTATGGAATTTGGATTTGTACCTAACATGATTATCTGTTGTGAATATATGCTTGTTACATATGCGACAACTCCTTAGCGAAAGGACTTGCCCTAAATCACGTCACGGTAAAAATACGATATATGTGATACAGTGTGTAGCCCAAGTGTTTGTGGAAATGCATAAATGAATATGGAACCCGGATTCATGCATGCCATGATTGTCCGTCGTGGGTATATGCACGTGGTATGTGAGGCAACTCCGTAGTGAAAGGATTTGACCTAATATATGTGTAAACAACATACATCATATATGACGATGTATGTAGTCTAAGTGTTTGTAGAAATGTCTGAGTGTGCTAAGTATTACTAAAGAGTACTTTGTATGAGGGTTGAGATATGAATCTCGGCTACCTTAATTATGTGTCTGATTTCCTACATGTACGTTACATCATGATGTTTGTTTTATTCATGGAATGAATGTGTGTGCAATCATATCTGTGTTACATTTCACAACATGCTCATATTATTGTACGAAGTGAATTCGTTGTTCTTTATTGCTTTGACTGTCTCATATGATTATTGGATGAAATTGAATGAAGTTAGGAATAGGATATAGTCTAGGCAATCGATAATCGGCCCTGAGTTCATGGCTGAGATTCATTCGCCATGTAGGACGTGTTTGATAAACCCGAGTCATGAGTTGGTCGTCGGCAGTGGTTAGGCCACACTAAGTGCTTACGCACTTCATGTCAATCAATACGATGTACGCTCGTATTAGTCGAGCTCACCAAGTAACCCGATTTGTCTATTGTATGTTTACTATGTATGGATGTTATTGTTTAAACTTAAGGTACCGAACACACCTGTGAAACTCTGTTCAACCATGGTACCTCGATCCGCTAAGACTTATGAGCCGGACATGGTGCTATGGGACACCGTGGTTGAGCTGTCGGCCTACGCTTGCGCAATGAGCCTCCCCATAGTGACCAGTGAGCAACCCAAAATCTTGAGCCGATTACGGTGGTATGAGACACTATATTCGAGCTGTCAGCCTACACTGATTTGGTGACGATCCCTTTGTAGTAAAATTGAGCATACTCTGAACCTGCGTAGAGGCGACGAGCCTTTCTGTAGTAATTAGAGTATACACTAGGCCTGTACTGATTTGGCGATGAGCCCATTGCAGTGACCTAGAACCGCAACATCGTATGAGATTTACTAGTACTGACGACCCTATAGTGGATCCTTGTTTGGGAATGATATAAGGGAGGTACCTTAGTTTCCCAATCCCGCTGTATGAAAAGGACTAATAAAAACTTAGCAATCACGCTCATAACATCGTACCGCATGTGCCCCGGTTTGAAGAGCACAAAGGGAAGAAATCATGTCGCGACCGTAAGATGGTGTCACACGAGGGAGTGTAAGCGAATTACACCAACGCGTCTCGGGTTGGTTTGGGCTGTGTCCTTATGCAGAACGATAAGGTGATCGCATATGCCTCGAGACAGTTAAGGAAACACGAGGAGAATTACCCTACACACGACTTGGAATTGGCAGTCGTCATCTTTGCACTGAAGCTATGGAGACATTACCTCTACGGGGAGGAGTTCGAGCTTTTTTGTGACCACAAGAGCCTTCACTATACATTCACTCAGCGGGACTTGAATATGAGGCAGCGCTGATGGATGGAAATCTTGAAGGACTTCAAGTTTGAGGTCTCCTACCATCCTGGCAAGGCCAACCTTGTGGCAGATGCGTTGAGCCGCAAGAAGACTATAGCATTTGTGGCTCCGCTAATGATAGTAGAGTGGGATATGGTAGAGTTCGTGCGGGACTTTGAGCAGAAACTCACCGTGGAGGAGCCAATCGAGAGTGTCGTGCACATTCGGGTGCGATCACTTATTGATGACAGGATTATCGAGGCCCAGAAGGGCGATGCGCGATTGTCTGAGCTCGAGAGCAAGCTAGCGATGACGAGGAATCCGAGTAGAGAGTTAGAACAGATGGGGGCCTACGATACCGTGGCCGCCTATGCGTCCCAGACATTCATGACTTGAGACAGGAGATTCTCGAGGCTGCCCACAGATTGAAGCTTGTGATGCATCCTGGTAGCATGAAGATGTATTAGGACATGAAGAGGTATTGGTGGGATAATATGAAGGCTCATATAGCAGAATATGTCTCCCGTTGTCTCACATGCCAGCAGGTCAAGGCTGAACACCGCCGACCTCCTAGACTGCTTCAGCCCATGCCATAGCTAAATAGAAGTGGGACTTCATCTCTATGGATTTCATATCGGGGCTACCGAAGACGAGGAAGGGTTATGACTCTATTTGGGTGATCGTGGACCGGTTAACGAAATCGGCTCACTTCCTCCTGATTAAAGTCTCGAACTCTGCAGACGAGTTGGTCAGGCTGTACATCAAGGAAATTGTGCGTCTGCATGGAGTTCCCTTAGAGATCGTGTCGGACCGAGACATGCGATTCACGTCCATCTTCTGGACTCGTATCTAGGAAGCGATGGGTGTGAAGCTGAAGTTTAGTACCACGTTCCACCCACAGACCAACGGGCAGACGGAGCGGGTGAATCAGATTTTGGAGGATATGCTGCTGGCCTATGTTTTGGACTTCAAGGACAGTTGGGATGACTGTCTCCCATATGCAGAGTTCGCCTACAATAACAGTTTTCAGGCAAGTATTGGCATGGCTCCTTACGAGGCCTTGTATGGGCTCCCTTACCGAGCACCGCATTGCTGGGCAGAGGTTGGCGATCGCAGTTTGATTGGCCCAGAGTTAGTACAAGTGACCTCAGAGAAGATCGATACTATCAAGCGTCGACTTCTTACAGCCCAGAGCAGACAAAAGAGTTATGCCGATACGAGGCAGCGACCATTAGATTTCAAAGTTGGGGACCATGTATTCCTCCGAGTTTTTCCCATGAAGGGAGTCCTTCGGTTTGGCAAAAAGCGGAAGCTTACGTCGCGGTTCATTGACTCATTTCAGATATTAGACCAAGTGGGTGTGGTAGCATACCGTCTTGCTTTGTCCACACCACTTGCGGGGCGTGGCCAACGTATTTCATATATCTATGCTGAAGAAATACATTCCTGATCCATCCCACATTATCAAATGGGAGCAGTTGTAGTTGAGCGAGGATGTTACATATGTACTACGTCCGACGCGTATCCTAGACAGGAAGAAGCAGGTGTTGCGTAGTAAGGTCATCCCACTTGTGAAAGTATTGTGGATGCATCACACTGAGAAAAAGGCTACTTGGGAGACAGAAGTCGAGATCCGTAAGAACTACCCTCGGATTCTCAAGGAATACGAAAAGTTACTAATTTTGAGGATGAAATTTTTCTTTAAGGGGGTAAATTGTAACGACTTAGAAAATTCCGTACAAAGACCCGAGTACCACCTCAGGCAGAAATCACTTAGGACTGAATCCTTTAGGAATTAGACAAAATTAACTAAGTGTTAAACTAGATTAGCTGTGAAATCCGCTTAAATCACTTTAAATATGATCTGCAAGACCCAAAACTTGTAGAATCAGTGACGCTAGGTTACCCTGAAACCTAGGATCAATCTCATTACCCAGTTGCTCTCGAGAGCACATTGAAACTCCATATCGGAGCTGGACCGCACGTCGAAAGTCTGATGACCATGAGACTAAACGCTTAAGACCGCCTTGTTGGGCTTGACAACCATCTCGGAAATCAAATCCAAATAGTGTCCCGGGGCTATTCGCTTGAGCCCGAAGTGAAGTGTGTGAGAAACGTGGATATTTTAGAAATAAAAATCTAAATTTAAGTAATCTGAGACTTGTCGCTTGCGGGTCGAATATAAGGATTCAGACCGTCGGAATCTTACCCAAATACACCCTCAGATCAGGAGAAATTTCATACACAGGTGTAACATCCCGGATTTTTGCCAACCTGGGATTAGACATCCTTAGGCATTGGGTCAATCTTAACACCTGATTAACTTTTCAAACGCTCAATTCAAAGCCTCAAATCTCGTTTTAAACCATTTTCCTTCATAAATCTCACCTTTCACCACCTTGTTCCCTAAATTTTCTAAGTACTTTCACATTAAACATTATCTTAAAGTTTAGGTAATGAAGAACAATACTTAATCTAAACATTACTGCAAAGGACTAAGTACCACCTTGACCAGAAATTAATTAGGATTAAATCCTTTAGAAATTTAACAAAGTTAACTAAATGCAAAACTCGATTAGCCATGAAATCCGTTGGGATCGCTTTAAATACGATCTGCAAGACCCAAAACTTGCAAAATCAGTGACGCTAGGTTACCCTAAAGTTTAGAACCAAACTCATTTCCCGGCTGCTCTCGGGAATGAAACGAAACTTCGTATTAGGTCTAGATCGCACATCGGAAGTCCGATTAACACGAAGTTAAGGAACTAGGACCACCTCACTGGGCTTGACAATTATCTCAAAAATCAGATCCAGCCGATGTCCCACGGCCATTCGTTTCTATCCGGAGCGAGGGAGTGTGAAAAACACTATTCCCTTTGAAATTAAAATATCTGGAATAGTGATCTGGCACCATTCTCTTGCGCATCAGATTAAGCAACCCGACCGTCAGAATCAGACCAAATTACACCCTCGGATTAAGAAAAATTTCAAAAACAATTACATGTACTTGGAATTTCGGACCGTGGCCCACTGACCGTTGAACTGAAAGTGGTCCGCCACGTGCGATCTGGGAATCCGATCGAGTTGAAAAAGTAATCCCACATGGATCCATGTGTGGTGAGCTTAAGTCTGACGTTTGGCTCAAGGAGGGCCACCAGAACCTCTCTTTTGAGCTGGAAAAGTGACGAATATCCTATATTAGTAGTAACCCTTGAACCTGAGTCTATTTTGGGGATGTTTTTGGCTATAAAAGGGGCTTAGAACAGCCCCTCTCACAGCCATACGAATTTGGGATAAAAACCCTAGAGAGAGAGAGAAAAGAGAGAGAATAGCTTGGGATTTGTGGGAGATCTTCCTCCTGCTGCTTTCATTCATCACACGGCCTACACCGCCTCATTCCAGGCGCTCTCCCGACGGTATCCACTCCGTTCTAAGGTGAGAAATCCTAACCCTAGGTCTGATTTGATGTAGGTTGGTTATAGGTTATGTAAAGACTAATCGATTCCGCTCTTTAGGCTAGAAAACTCCCGTATACGGAAGCTCAACGACCCTTGCTGATTCGTTGTGATTCCAAGGGCAAAGGTGAGGACTTTAAGTGTATAAGTTACGGTTTTCAACGCTTTCAATGTTAGATAATGATAGATTCATGATCTGCATGTAAATGCACATGTACAAAGTGCTTTCCATTTCCTGTTTCGATTAACGTTGTAGAATATGGAATTTCACATACTCTAGGTATACGTAGAAATACCGTATACGTATTTTTTTTTGGGAAAATGTTTGACTTGTTTATTTAATGCATGATTATATAATATATGGATAAAATACTAGTTTGGCGAAAGGAATCGCTGAAATACATGTTCGCTTGTAAACGCTATGTATGTTGAAATTGTGTATTCTAGAAATACCGCATATGTGTAAATTTTGGAAGTGTAATTGTCATGATTAATTGTTGTATGAATATGGTATACGCGGATAAAATAACCGCTTGGCGAAAGAATAGCCCTAATACGTATTTTGCTAACATACGTCATGTATGTTGGAATAACGTATTCCAAGTGTTTGTGTAAATGCTTGTGTGTGTAAATGTTTAAGTATTAGTGCCTTAGAGAGGTGCTGATATGGGATTCCCGACTCCCTTAGAGACATGTAGGATCCCCTCCATGCGGTGGTTCGCTATAACCACTCACTTGTGATGTGTATGTAATTGTATCCCTATGTGTATAGTGCTTTAATACATGCTTTACAACATGCTTTACAATATGCTTTACTTCATGCTTTATAAAATGCCTGCTAACATGCTTGTATTACTTGTTTATCATGCTTTACTCCACATGCTATTGATGATAACTGTTTGAGTTTGGGACTATGTCTATAGTCCAAACATTCGGTACCAGACTTGACATTGTGGTTGAGATTCATGTCGCCACAAAGGATGTGACTGGCGAACCCGAGTCGTACTTCGGTTGGCGATAGTGGTTAGTCACAGGGAGTGCTTTTGCGCTCCATATCGCCCAACTTGTGATGCGCTCGAGCTAGTCAGGCTCGTCAAGTAAACCGAAATGTATATGTGTGTTCACCAGGTTTGGTCGCTACTGCTTGAACCTAGGGTACCAAACTTACCAGTGGCGATCCCATTAACCATGGTATCTCGATCCGCTAAGACGCATGAGCCGGGTATGGTGGTATGGGACACCGTGGTCGAGCTGTCGGCCTACGCTGGGGCCATGTGCCTCCCCGTAGTGACCTTTGCGCAACCAAACTCGTGAGCCGAATACGGTGGTATGGGACACTGTATTCGAGCTGTCGATACTTACGGCGAGAGCCGAGTACGGTGAGACCTGTACTCATGCTGACAGGCAACGAGTCCTCCGTAGCATCTTCGAGTATACTCCAAGTGTCTGTGATTGGCGACGAGTCTTTCACAGCAACTAGAGTATGAGTTGAACCGAGTACGGTGAGACCTGTACTCGAGCTGACGGCTAGTGATTGAGCCGAGTACGGTGAGACCTGTACTCAAGCTGACGGCCAGCAATTGAGCCGCATACGGTGAGATCTGTATCTGCGCTGACGGGTGACGAGCCCTTTGCTATGCCTTCACTATGCTTCTCAAACCATAATATCGTATGAGATTAACTAGGATTGACGACCCTAGAATGGATCATGTTTAGGAATGATACAAGGGAGGTGCCTTAGTTTCCCAATACTGCTGTTTGAAATGGACTAATAATAACTTGGTAATCATGAGCATCATCGCACCGCATGTGCTTTGTAGATGTGGCGCACTGAGGGAGTTAAGCATTCGCGAACGTAAGATGATGTCGCTTGAGGGTGGTTTGGCAAGGGCATACAGCATCATGTCATTTCATTCTCGCATTTAATAAGAGTAGATAGAATTGTTTGATTTGTACTGCTTTATCATTACTGCTTGATTGAATTGATAACATGTTAACCTATGCCTTACTGTTCCAGTGAGTTAGCTACTCACTCCCACGTTACGGGACGGTGTTGTACACACCAATCAGATTTGTTGAGTTTCAGGTGATGGCGATGCTTGTGAAGCAGAGCCGGACTACTTCTATGATGATAGGAGTTCTTCTATCTGTATCTCTCTAGCAGGTCAATGAAGACCTGATATTGTATTGACGGGGCTATGGTACTTGGGACAGGAGACATTACACTTCCTCACATTTGGTATATTTTAGAACTGTACTTGTAATTATTTAACCTGGTAATGTTATCACACTCTGGAGACTCATCATAGTTTATATATTTATCTATCTATCACAGTCTTCCGCTTGCAAATTTAACTGTCTCTGGAGTATGACATGCTGTTTTGGCTTAATCTCACTCATGTTCAATGCGCGAATACAGTCAACATTCAATCATCATTCATTTTGTTGCATAAGTGATGTTCTGGAACTCGGGAGTTGAGTTTATGCTCGACCCCCGATTTTCAGGGCGTTACAACAGGTCAGTGTACTTGTGGCCCTGATCGGTGCTCGTGGACCGTTGAATTGAAACTGGTCCGCCACGGGCGATCTGTAAATCTGATCAGACTGAAAACTTAACTCAACCAAGATCCATGGTCAGGGAGCTTAAGTCCGGCCTTTGGCTCAAGGGGGGGCTCCGGAAGTGCTCCGTTGAGCTGAAACAGACGTCCTTTGTCTATAACCTAAGTATACCATGGCCCTAGGGCTATTTCCGTTAGTTTTGGGCCTATATAAGGACCTTAAACCCTCTCCCATTTACTCCATACGAATTTGAGAAAACCTAGAAGAGAGAAGAGAGTAAAGAGAGGGAAAGTGTGAGAGAAGTGGGAGAAGATTCCTGGTACTCTATCCTGTCGTTCTACGCGCTTAACCATCCCTATCTAATCGTTATTCCGGCGATTCTGACTTCGTTCTTAGGTAAGAAAACCTAACCCTCATTTGTTCTAGGCTTTCAATTGTTACAAGTGGCGAGATAGCTGACTTAACTCATTCTATAGGTTGATGTACCATCGTTGACGAAGCCTTAGAGTTTCTATCGAATTCGTTACGCTTCTACGGCGTAAGGTGCGGGTTATAGACGTATAGGTTATGGTTTTCAAGGCTTTCAATGTCGGTTAATGATTTATTCTTGATGTGGGTGCTATTTCACATGAAAAATGTGTCGTCTGTTTCATGTTACAGTTATATATGAATTATGTGGCATATAATGCATTCTATGTACATGTTGAGATATTTGGATACGTATGAAATTTGGATTTGTGCCTAACATGATTATTTGTCGTGAATATATGCTTGTTACATATACGACAACTCCTTAGCTAAAGGACTTGCCCTAAATCACGTCACGGTGAAAATACGATATATGTGATACAGTGTGTAGCCCAAGTGTTTGTGGAAATGTGTAAATGAATATGGAACCCGGATTTATGCATGCCATGATTGTCCGTCGTGGGTATATGCACATGATGCGGGGCAACTCCCTAGTAAAAGGATTTGACCTAATATATGTGTAAACAACATACATCATATATGACGATGTATGTAGTCAAAGTGCTTGTAGAAATGTCTGAATGTGCTAAGTATTACTAAAGTGTACTTTGTATGAGGGTTGAGATATGAATCTCGGCTACCTTAATTATGTGTATGATTTCCTACATGTACGTTACATCATGATATTTATTTTATTCATGTAATGAATGTGTGTGCAATCATGTCTGTGTTACATTTCACAACATGCTCATAATATTGTATGAAGTGAATTCGTTGTTCTTTATTACTTTGACTGTCTCATGTGATTACTGGATGAAATTGAATGAAGTTGGGACTAGGATATAGTCCAGGCAATCGGTAATTGGCCCTGAGTTCGTGGCTGAGATTCATTCGCCACGTAGGACGTGTTTGACGAACCCGAGCTGTGGGTTGGTCGTCGGCAATGGTTAGGCCACACGAAGTGCTTACGCACTTCATGTTGATCGATACGATGTGTGCTCGTATTAGTCGAGCTCGCCAAGTAACCCGATTTGCCTATTGTATATTCACCATGTATGAACGCTATTGTTTGAACCTAAGGTACCGAACTCACCAATGAAACCCCGTTCAACCTTGGTACCTCGATCCGCACTCATGAGTTGGACATGGTGGTATGGGACATCGTGGTCGAGCTATCGACCTACGCTGGGGCGATGAGCCTTCCCGTAGTGACCAGTGAGTAACCCAAACTCGTGAGCTAAATAAGGTAGTATGGGAGACTATATTCGAGCTGTCGGCCTACACTGATTTGGTGACAAGCCGTTTGTAGTAACCTCGAGCATACTCTGAACCTGCGTAGAGGCGATGAGCCTTTCCATACTAATCAGAGTATATACTAGGCCTGTACTGATTTGGCGATGAGCCCATTGCAGCAACTTGGAATCGCAACATTGTATGAGATTTACTAGGACTGATGACCCTAGAATGGATCCTTATTTAGGAATGATATAAGGGAGGTACCTTAGTTTCCCAATCCTGCTGTATGAAAAGGACTAATAAAAACTTGGTAATCACGCTCATAACATCGCATTGCATGTGCCCCGGTTTGAAGAGCACAGAGGGAAGAAAGCATGTCGCGACCGTAAGATGGTGTCACACGAGGGAGTGTAGGCGAGGGCATGCATCATGACTACATTTCATCCTTGCATTAATAAGAGTATCTAGGATTGTTTGATTGTACTGCTTTATCATTACTGCTTAACTGAATTGATAACATGTTAACCTATGCTCTATGATTCCACTAAGTTGATCACTCACTCCCACGTTCTGGGACGGTGTTCTGAACACCCACCAGACTCTGTCTTAGATGCATATGATGATGTGACTCAGGAGGCGGATCCTGATTACTATGACTATCAGGACGAGTTCTCTTATATGCAGATCTCTAGTGGCTTCGCTTAGGCTATCCGGATCGACGGGTCTACAAGGATTATCATTGTAGTTGTACTGTTTGACATTTTGATTTTGAGACTATTACATGTATATGGTGACTCAGTGATGTATTCATACTCTAGAGACCAATCGTGATCGTTTGACTTATATACGTTTATTTATGTCTTTCAGTCTTCTGCTTGCGTTTTACAACTTGATCTGGAGTATGAATTACTGTTTTGGTATAATCCCACTCATGATTAATGCACTAACACAGACAACATTTAATAATAAGCATATATGTTGCATAAGTGATGTTTTGGAACTCGGGAGTTGAGTTGCTACTCGACCCCCGATTTTCAGGGCGTTACAGTTCAGGTATCTTAGGTACACATACTCTGTTACAGCACCTAATCCCACCGTCTGAGCCGACATGCCATTCAGGATTCTTAGTTTCTTGGGCCTTCAGATACCGCTCTTGTAGTTCTTCGTCATGTCCTTGTGCGTCGATGATTCGATGCAATAGAGATAGTTCAACGGACAGATTGCCCATGAGTGCATTCCCTCATTCGATGTTTTATTGGACGTTGAAGTCCTTTTATGAGGTCCATCATTCTCCATTCCTTTAGTGAGAGTGAGGCTACTAATGTGTGAGACTTCTTGCGGCTGAGTGCATGGACTACTATGTTTTCTTTTCCGGGATGGTGTTGTATCTCAAATTTATAGTCCTTCAGGGTCACCATTCATCGGTGCTGGCGCATATTTATGTCCTTCTAGTCAAATAGGTATTTGAGGCTCTTGTGATTTGTGTTAAGTTTGAATTGTTTGCCATATAAGTAATGTGTCCACATTTTAAGAGCAAATACTACCACTGCTAGTTCTAAATCATGCGTCTGATAATTCTGCCCATGAACCTTTAGTTGTCGCGACGCGTCTGTAATTACTTTATTATTCTGCATAAGTACACACACCATTCCTTTGTGTGAGGCGTCTGTGTATACTGTAAATTCCACTCTCTTCAGGCATTGTAAGCATAGGTGACGAGGTTAACCTGCTTTTAAGTTCCTAAAAAGCTTCTTCAGTCGTTTAATTCCATTGAAAGCGTGCATTCTTCTTTGTCATGCTGGTTAGCGGCCGAGCTATCTTAGAGAATTCTTTGATAAAGCGTCGATAGTATCCCTCTAGTCCTAGAAAACTTCTGACTTCGGTAATGGTATCGGGCCTGACCCATTAAAGTACGGGTTCTACTTTAGCTAGATCAACTGTTATTCCTTGGCGGTTTACTACGTGTCCTAGGAACTTCACTTCTTTCTTCTAGAATTCACATTTTAAGAGTTTGGCTAATAATTGATTCCTCCTTAGTATGTCCAGGACCATCCGCAGGTGAACTTCGTGTTCTTCCTTGTTTTGTGAGTAGATGAGGATATCATCGATAAAGACTATAACAAATTGGTTTAAGTATGGTTTAAATATGCGGTTCATAAGATCCATAATGATAGCGGACGCATTTGTGAGGACAAAGGGCATTACCAGAAATTCATAATGTTCGTACCTTGTCCTGAATGCGGTCTTTTGTATATCCTCATCTCTGATTCTCAGCTAATGGTACCCCAATCTCAGATCAATCTTTGAAAAGAATTGTGCTCCTTTAAGTTGGTCGAATAGGTTGTCGATGCGGGGCAGGGGATATTTGTTCTTTATCGTTGCTTGATTTAGGCAGTGGTAATCGATGCACAACCTTAAGGTTTCGTCCTTCTTCTTGACGAACAACACTGGTGCACCCCAAGTAGACACTCTTGGTTGGATAAATCCTTGACTCAGTAAATCTTCTATTTGTTTCTTGAGTTCTTCCAACTCAACCGACACCATTCAGAAAGCAGGTAGGGCTATCGGGGAGGTTCCTAGTATTAGGTCAATGCCGAAGTCTACCTCTCCTGGGGGGTAATCTTGGTATCTCTTGAAACACCTCAAGGAATTCTTTGACTACTGGAATTTGATCTATAGAGATTCCTTCAAAGCCCATTACCCGTGTTAGGGGTTCCTTTTTCTTTCTACCTTGTATTGTAATGGGACCGCACCTGGGTAAAGTGAAAGTGATTTGTATGGCCTTACTTCCTATAATCGCACTGGTTTCATCAAGCCAATCCATTCTGAGAATAATGTCAAATCTCTTCATGTTCATTTGTATTAGGTTGGCCGAAAGCTTGATGTCTGCTATAGTGATAGGGCAATTTTCACAGTATTTGGTTAGTTCTATTATCTTACCTAACGGTGAAGCTACTGTAATGGGTTCTTTCATGCATTTCAATTTTAAACCCAAATGCTCTACTATGGCAGTTGATATAAACGATAAGGTAGCCCCACAGTTGAATAAAAGCACAACTAGGGTACCCTTAATGAAAATCATACCTTCTATTAGGCCAGGAGTAGTCTCGGGGTCTCCGGGTGACATCATGGCGAAGAGGCGACCAGACGTGGTGTTTTGTCGCACTGGAGTCGGGATGAGGCGGCCTTCGTCTTTCATCTTCTTATAGCACTCCTTTGCATCGTGATCCGTTTTCTTGCAGTAACCACAACCAGGGAGGTCGTCCCATTGTTTCTTCTCTTCGGGAGTGGTATTCTATTGTGGGGTGGTCCTTAGCCTTTTATCTGTTGTCTGTGTCACAATTGGGTTGGTCTTAAACCGTCTTTTTGCTTCAAGCTGTAGTTTAGCCCATGTTTTGCAATCATCGCCGCTCTCAGCTTGAGTGGCTTTATCAACCATGCCGTTGTAGCATGTCAAATCCAGGCAGCATATTTTGGAGCAGATTGAGGGTCTGAGTCCATCCTTGAATCGTTTAATTCTGAAGTCCTCGTCTTCAACCAATTTAGGCACATATCTCGATAATTTCGTAAATCGGGCCTCACATTGTGCGACACTCATTGCACCTTGGGTGAGTTTCAGGAATTCAGACAGTTGTTCATCTCGGTATGACTTAGGGAAATATTTTTTGAAGAATTTCCTTTGGAATTCCTTCCAGGTCCAAGTGTGATCCTCAGGTACGGTCCTTCCCATTGCTTCCCACAAGATGACGACCTCTCCTTCAAACTTAAAAGTGGCGAGGGAAACCTTTAAATGTTCCGAGCATCCCATAGTCTTCAACGTTCTCTTAATCTACTTTTCCCAGTGTTCTGCTACTACTGGATTTAGAGTGCCTGAGAATTCATGAGGCCGTAGTTTTAAGAATCTTTCCAGCCAAGCGAACTCATCATAGTATTCTGGACGTGGTGGGGCCAGTGATTCAGCACGAATGGGTGATGCGGATGGTGAGGCAGCACGAGCGGGTGATAGAGATGGTGAGGCAGCCCTTAGGGCAGTATGGTGAGCTTGTTGTCGTAAATCATCCATGATTTGTTGGGTCATCAACATGAATGCTTCTATCTATCCCGGAATGGAGTAAATTGGTGCCCACACTTGAGTATCAGGGGGCGCCAATCTTGGGGGCAATCTTCGAAGTGTGGTTCCCTGACGGGTCCCGTTCTCGGTCACGGATTCTAATGGTGCTTGGATAGTCTTTCTCTTGGGAGCCATGCCTTCTGCATATATGGATGGTTTGGTTAGGGTGATGTTAGCGCTTTGGGGAAATTTCTAGTGTGGTAAATATAAATTCCTCAGGCAGTCATGAATTCTTTGAGAATTTATTTATTTTTTCTAGGTAGTTACCCTAAGGATTTCGGGAGTTTAATTCAAGGCTTCTAGGTTTATCGCTCCTAGTTTCATGTTGGACAATGGTGGTGTAAGGTTTTAGTGGATCCTATAACCTACGGGCCCAGTTAATCTCATTTTCATGCTCTAATACCAATTGTAATGCCCTGAATTTCCAATGTCTGAGTCTTAGCTCATCTTGGGAATCCTGGCATTAATTCCATTCACACATCTTTCAGATAGCGTGATTAAATTCATACATTCTGAGTATTTAAGTATCAACTCATGAAAAAGAAACTCTCTATATTTATTATTCCAAATTTAAAGGGAAAGAAAGTTCAATGAATCAATAAATGCTCACTCAGATGGGCACTTATTACAAAATCAAGTTGCAACGGAAACGTAAATAAGCTAAATCAAAAAACTAATTTCTTGTTTATTCAGCATAGTCTTCCTCATGAAAGTGGCCTTCTAGGTCTTCAATATGTTCATCACCTGCATCATCTATACAGTTGGAGAGGGTCAACGCCTTACTCATAGTGATGGTCGTTCCTTTACAATTTACAATATATTTGACATGAATCACAAGGATGAAGGGGCATTGACACTCCTCATATATGGGCATCAATATGCACAGGGTTCTATATGATATGCATGCTTAGAAAAATATGTGCGATCCATCACACTCTATAGTCATATTCACATTGTGGAAGGTAGTTTATTATACCTGGCTCGTCCCGCATTCTTACACTATAGAGATTCGTTGGTGTATCTCACGCTATCGTGGCTTTACACGAGCAACTTAAGGCGACACAACAATGCGGTTTGGGGATTTATGTAACATGATGTGTTCATGGAGCAACTATTTGCAACATCCAATCCCGGGAAGTGATGTAACACGCATGGCGCTTTACTTACATCGATTGTGCACCATGCCAACCAACCCACGGAATTATGTACCGACCAAGAGGGTCGTTACCCGTAGCGCATTACGTCCATGATTTTATGATGACTATTAGAGATGGGATGTCCGACACGATACTTGCGTGTAAGAGAATGATGTGAATATCTATGGTGATGATTCATGAGGAAATTCAAATAGTGCAATACATTTAAAGAAAAACAAGTAAAGGGCATGATCAAATAACTTGCATAATCTAAAGGAAGGATCCTCACCTTAGCTTATCGCCCTTCAAAGATATTTCTTATGGTATGTCCTACTCTAATTACCTATTTTAAGTCGAACTTTAATCAAGTTTAATATATCTATTTAGGTTATGCTAAGACGAGTTGCGCATTAGTAGTCTTTAATATGCTATGCTCGGGTCCATCCCACCACTGAGTCGACTCAGTCAGGTGCAATGGCTCCTATTGCATGGAAGTTTGAAGGAAAAAGAAAAAAAAAAAAACGAATGAAAGGAAAGAAAAGCAAGAAAGGAAAAGATTGATCTAACCGAGTTGCTTGGTGGACTCGGTACTTTCCAGCCGAAAGCTTATGCCTATCTTCCTCTTTCTCTTCTTAAACTGTACGTGATCTCTCTTCTTTCTTCACTCTCTACACTTTTTGGTGGAAGGGACGGAGCTTTTTATAGCCGGTCCGATCCCAAGATTTCCTACGCGGTTTAGATCTGGAAGCTTCTTGCGAAACTCCGGATGCGTAACGTGTAACAGGTTCTTGCGAAACTCCAGATGTGTAGCATGTAACAGGGACTGGTCGTGTGATAGGAGTCCCGACTTCTACTCCTCTTCCTCTTTTTCATCTTGTCCGGCAACTGATCGCCCAATGATCATTAACAGATCTTTGTTAAATTTCTTGATCGGACGGTGCTGTTTGGATGGCTGGTTGGCGCTGGTTTTAATGGTAGATTGATCTCAATGCACTAATGCCCCATTTGGACATCTCTAGTTGGATCAGATTGAATTTTCGGATCCTCCTGGCCACCGGATCTGTGATGAAGGTGGGCCATGTGAGTATACTGTGTTGAGAGCACGTTTCTGCAAGGTGGTAGAAAGCGGAAGTTCTGCCATGAAAAATAACATGAATTGTGGCTGGAATTTCCTCTTGAATTTGCAGAGTGTCTAGCCGATCTTCTTGGGTAGGTGCATATGCAAGGTGGCGGTTTGATTCAGATGCACGTAGAGGGTGAACTTGATCCGATCGGTGCGCCATTTTTGCTGGGGTGACTCGCTTCCCCTCAATGTGGCCCATCATGGTTGGAATTTGATTAGGGGTCGCTGGATGGTGCTGATCTTACGACTGTTCGTGATGGTGGCCCACTCCAGATCTGGTCGCGGATCTCCCTATTTCAAACTACGCAAGCGGGAAAGAAAGAGGAAGAATCCTCTTTCTTTACAAACAATCGGGTCAAAACAGTTTTGACCGAACTATGTTGTTAGTGTATTGCGGTTATACACATATAGGAGCACACGCACCTTGTGGCAGGATTTTCGATGGTGATCCCGATGGATCCGCTCCATCCCTTCAAAGCATGGGGTCCCTTCTTTGAGGATGGATTAGACCTTTTCTTGTTTGGTTGCTTAATTAGTAGTTTGTAACCTATGTATTTTCTTCTTCTTTTTTCCTTTGAGTTTGTTTATTATTATTATTTTTGTTTGATGGCTCTTTTGTGGTGATGTTCTAATGCTAATTGTAGAGGTTTCGAGGTGTTACATGATAAGAGATTGAATTTAAAATTGTTAGAGTTTGATCAACTGAGTAAGACTATTGCTTAAGTTCTTTCATTTAATCGATTAAGAGGAAGTTTGAATATCATGTTAATCTAAGTCACAAGCCACATTCAAATTGTTTTTTGTGAATTGTACTAGAATTTCTCATTGTTAGTATGTGTATCATTGATAGATACTGAGAATTAAGTCTGAAGAATTTTATCCACCTTAAAAAGATGAAAAGAACCAGTTAAGAAAATAGAGATATTGACAAAAAGGTCATGTATGATGAAAAGACTGGAAATGAATGAAAAGTTTGAAAAGAGTGAATAAATAAAAGGGACCATCCATATAAAATCAAAAACTGGAAAAAAAAGGAAAATGTAATAAGTTCATAATCAATACTTGATTATTCAATAAAACTTGAGGTGATGAACGTGGCTAACATTATGAAATAGTAGTATGTTATGGAAAGTAAATAGAATTCACTAAGCACATTGAAAAATTTTGATATATGAACTTATGCTCTTAAATGATTGATAAAGAAACTTTTTATTGATTGCTCATATGATTCGGCTCTAGGTTTTCAAAATTGCACTGTCGCTTCTTTAGACTATACTCATTCATACTTGATTGCACAAAAGATCATTTGATGAAAGTGATTTGAACATTGAACATTGAAAATCACTTCATGCATGTTTTGCTCAGGATTAGCAAAATGCTTGTTGGGAGGTGTGTTTGAGTGTGAAATATTGCATATTTTCCCTTATTTTATACCTTGGTTTGTAAACATGATAGTGGTTAATTGATTTAATTATGCATGTTTTCATGTGCGAGGTGATTTCAAGAGTTAAAGGTGGAATCGAAGCCAAAAGGAAGATTTGTGCTCAAAAGATTACTAAATGAATATTTGGAGATTTGAAAGTCCTTAATGCATAATTCACATGCTAAAGATCTAAGGAAATTAACCAAGTGAGGAATGAAGAGAATCAAAGATTTAAAGTGAAGAACAAGAAAAGGAATCCTGAAAATTGTCTTTAAAAAAATATATTCCTAAAAAAAAACATATTCTGAAACTCCAAGTCTAAAAAAGAAAAGTTCCGAAAATCTATTTTGGGAAACTGCACACAATGCATAAATTTGAGGCGATTTCTAGATTTTTCCAACTCGATGCGAAAGTTAGAGTTCCACAACTATAAATAGGACTCCCTAAGATGTTCCAAAGCATCTTCTAGGGTTTGGAAAGGTTTCAATGAGCATGGCACAAGGGTGGAATAGCCGCCAAAGAGCTTTTCTTCTTCCCTAGTTTATTTTTCATGATTTGTTTAAAAAATTTGGTTTCAATCATGTCTATGGTTGGCTGAACCTCTTAGCTAGGGCTAAGAGGTTTATAGCGTGTTTGGATAATGATCTTGCTTTGATTCATGTTCTTATTGAACCTCATTGATTTATAGTTTGATATTAAAAGAATATTTTCAATTTTCTATGATTTATTGACTCAAATACAATTACATTAGATATTTTGATATAGATTTAGATATTCTTTTCTGTTTTGAGATTGTGAGATTGGTAAATCCTGTTGTTCACCATAGTCTCTTGGGCATGGTAGGGTGATGGAATCCCTTCCAATCATCACAATTCTCCTCCATTGATAATTAGGTCAATAAAAAGTTCAGATTTGATATAAATTACTTTATCTTCCAATTGGATAGGATAGGACTCCAATTCTAATTGTGTTCCTTGAATCAAGTAAGTTAGCATCTTGATAGCTACATGTTGATCCTTGGCACCCTAGTTCCCACTCTTAATTTCATAAGTTTTAATCAACATTATTCACCATTACTCTCAATTATTTAGATTTCAATTTAGATCTTTTTATAGTTATAGTTCTAGTTATTTTCAAAATACGTACAAGTTTAGTCCTTGTGGATTCGACCTCGGTCTTACCAAGTTATTATCACATCGCGACCCTACACTTGAGGTTGTACACAGTTTCCTCACACAAGCCCTCCAGATTAAGCTTGTGAGACCTTCCCCTAACAACCTCGAGGCAGCGCTCACATCTGAGGCTATAGTATACCTCCTCCTCCTTAGCCCACTCCTTCGAGGCCTTGTACTCCTCCACCATTATCGTCCGAAATGACGGGATGGAGGCCTTGATTTCTGTAAGACCAGTATCCTAGCCTGTACCGTTCCGTAGGCCTCCATGGTCCTCCCAGTCGAATTTCGGTGACCCCCGATCTGTTATCGGCATCTGCGCTCTATCCTTACTCGTGTCCCATATTCCAGAGTCGGCTCGACTTGAGACTTGTACCCTTGCGACCGCGCCATTGCCGTGGTTCCGACACCGCGTCTCACGGGCTGAGACGATACCTGGGTCAGGAGATGTAGGCTCACATTCAGTTCGAGGAAAACATCATGCATTGCGAATTTCGAGGGAATCTCTACAACCTATCCCATCAATCAATCAATCAAGTACACATCACTTCCATCACTCACTCACCCATCACTCACATCTCTCATCTCTCTTATCTCTCTCATTCTCTAAGTAAGCAATCGTCCAAGCTTCATGTGAGAGCTTGGTCTGGCCCACCATCCTACCTCCCATCTCCACCATCTAATGGTCATCTTCACCATTGAAATGCATCCCTCAGAGTTCTAGGATGCGTTGATGGAAGAAGAGGTCCAAGAAGATCAAAGGTGGGTGATCTTTGAGTTTCTACCATTGATTTCATGATTTGAGGGCACATTTGTATGCGAGACCTATTTTGATGTATGTGTTGTAATCAGGAGGGGCCAATAGTGGCGAGGTCCCTCCATCTCACTGTCTCTCTCTCCATCTCTCTCTCTCTTTCCTTATAGTATGGCCCATCTTGAAGTATGTATTATATCCATGTCGTCCATGCAGTGGGCCCATCTTACTGGACTGTCCAGCGGATGGGATCGTTACCTGTCCGTCTGGACAGGCCCGGATGAAGGAAAACATAACTATCAGCTTGATGCAAAGTTCCTAGTAGGCCACCACGTGTGGACCCACCTCACTACATGTGTTCATCTAGCCATCCATCCGTTGGACCCAGGGCCACGGACCACACAATACGTGTGTTATATCACCGTCCGTCCAGCATCCTGGCCTGGACGTTGGAGTGTATATGTATGTGTATATATATATATAATATGTAATATTATATATATACATAAATATATTTATATTTATCTGGTGGGCCCCACGTGGGACCCACCAATTTGATGGAAGTAGATTGGTTGGTCTATCACCATACCAGCTACATAGCTGATGTAGGACGTCAGCAGGACGATTGGATCACGGTCGTGATCCAAACCGTCCCTCCATATTTTTTTGTGGGTCATGCGTGTGGACCCCACCATGATGCATGCGTTATATCCTACCGTCCATCATTTGGAAGGTGGGCCAGTAATTTATGCAGCTACTTAGCTGTTGTACGTCAGCAAGTTCCGTGGGATTCCACCACAATGTATGGGTCGTAATCCACTCCGTCCGTCCGTTTGGGACGTGGATCCCACCCTAATGTATGTGAGAATCTAAATCGCCCATCCTTTTGGCAAGTCCATCTCAAAGCTTGAGACTAAAAATAAGACAGATCCAGTTATCAGGTGGACCACACTACAGAAAATACTGGGTTTGAACGTCCACCATTGAAACCCTTTGAGTTACAGAAGTTTTAGACCAATATGATAGTTGTTTATCCTCTTAATTCAGGACTTTGTGACCTTATGAACAGACTGGATGGGAAATAATACTATGGTGGGGCCCATTGGAATTTAATAGTGGAAATCATCATCACCACTATTAGGTGTGGTATGGTCCAGATGATCCTTTGGATATGATTCATTTTTGTGATAATGCTCTAAAAAGGATCTCTAGCAATAGATGAATGTGTGTGTGTTAGTTTGGGCCCATTTGATTTGGCTCGTTTGAATCGGTCCATTTGATTGGCCCACTTGATTCAGGATTTTTGGTGTGGTCTAAGCCCACTTGAGGCCCATTGGTACGACCCATCCATGGGGCCCACCTGCCTTGTATTTAAGGCCCATATGATGAGGCCCACCTGCTTGAATCTGAGGCTCATGGGCAAGGCCCATAGTGATGTATTTTAGGCCCATGTGTTGTGGACCAATGTGTTGTATATGAGGCCCATGAGTGAGACCCATTGTGATGTGTTTGAGGTCCATGAGATGCGGCCCATCATGATGCATATTAGGCCCATGTGATGCGGCCCACTGTGATGTATTTTAGGCCCATGTCATGCGGCCCATTGTGTTGTATATCAGGCCCGTGTGAGCTGCCCAATTTAATGTATATGAGGCCCATGAGTGAGGCCCGATGTGATATATATGTGGCTCAGGAGTGAGCCCCAATCTGATGTATGTGAGGCCCAGATGCGAGGCTCGATGTGATGTATGAGAGGCTCATGCGATGTGGCACACTTGATGTGTATATGCCTTTATATGAGGTGTACGAGCCCTATATGTTTGATCTACTGGATGTGCATGACTGATGCAATGTGGATTCATGGAGCAATGCCATATGTTGTTAAATGCCCATCTGAGTTGATGGTCAATTATGTCTTATGATGTCATCGACCATATATGATGGTTATTAGTCATATGGGACCGATTAGCCGAGGATTTCGAGGAGGTGTGATTATTGTCGCTATTGGCTCAGGCCATTCCGATTGTTTCATTGATGGGCGATGGTTATGTCTTCATCGTGCAGGCCCTTTATTAGGCCGATTGTCAGGCGATTATTCGACCGATCTGATTATCGAGGCCGATTGATCGAGAGGTAGAGTTGCCAGCGACATGATTGTCTGATTAGATGTCGATGACCTATCGATGCGTATGTAGTGACAGCATAGCATCATATACATCCATACGATTGCATGTTTATGATGATGGGGTTGACCATGCTATGTCATGGGGTATGTGTTATGAGGACTTCCCGATAGGCAAAGATTGTCTCACATGAGCACACGGTATGGCAGGATTGATGCATGACGAGATTGTATGCGCATGCATCTTGGCGTTGTGTGTTGTGATTACTGTACGCCCTAGCGACATTAGGGTCGTAGCCTCCACAGGCATATCATGGATGGGCAGATGGGACACCAAAAATCTTTTACTAGCATCGGGCCGCCATAGATAGCCCTAGGTGAAAATTCTTAAACCCTCTTGGTACCAGAGGATGCCCAACGACGTAGTATACCAGCAGGCGCGTCTCCCACTGTGTCGTGGTTGGTTGGGGGGGGTGTGACCTTACCCGCCTGAGTGAGGGAGCAATTTCTAGTTGAGTTTGACCAGCTTGAGGAATAGGTCTCTAATCGATGAGCAGGCCCGATATTGGTAGGTGGATAGTGAGGTCTCTTCCAATTACCCAGTTGTGTGTGACTGGATAGCTCGGATCACGATGGGATCCAGAGAGGTAGATAAAGGATGTGGAGATGAGTAGATAATGGATTATCATGTGGAGCACTAATATGACCTGAGCTGAAGTTGACTCATTCATTCATTCATTCACTATCCACTTGGGCTGGTGGTGCGTAACTATTTGTTACGTGTACCTTCGCAATGACCAGTATTTCGGTTTGGGCGCGCGACTAACCTAAGGTCAGGAGTTTACCTTATTGTGTTTGACTATCCAATTTAGGTATGAGACTGGTTTAAATAGAATTCTTTTGGGATGGACCCCATAGCCTGTGATACTACGTACTATCATCCCGACTTCACTCCAGCTTGGTCATTTCATTCGCATCACATATTACATTACATCCGCGGCATATGACATTTTGGATTGCTACGTTTTTGCACTTATATGGCTTAGACGGACTTGGCAGGATCTGCATATTGCATTGCATCCACAGTATATGATATTTGACTCATTATGATCTGCATTGTGTATTCTGATATTATATGACTCATAGACTTACCAGTATATTTCCGCTTACTCTGATATCGTATGATTCATGATCTTGTCAGTATTTCTACTTATTCCGATATTGTATGACTTATGGCATTGTATTGCATACTTGACACTTACCTTGTGCATACACTTTCACCACCCTCTAAGCTTTCTATAAGCTTATGCACGATAGATATGTGTAGGTGGCATTAGGTTGCAGCAGCATTGAGCATGGAGTGGGCAGTGGTCTCCTGGAGCTTTGATTTTGACATATGTATTTTTTATTCAGCATTGTATTCAAATGTTTATATTAATGAATATGTGATGATGATGTTGTCTTTGTAATTTGGGTATACTTGTGGTTATGCTTCTTACGAGATAAATGTACATTGGAAAATCCTCCTTATAGGATCCCAAGATCGGAATCTGACGTATAAGCGGTGGGAGCCGAGCATGGGGTACTACGGAGGCTGTCGGCACTGGATTCGGCAATCGAAAATTTTGTGAGCCCGGTTTCCGAGTTTGCGGCGTGACAACTTTAGCTAGCTTGGCCGCGACTTTCACTAATCTGGTTGATACCTCGGCTAGCTCGACCTTCGACCTTGCAGCCTTGGCTTCTGTCTCAGCCTACTCTCACTCAGACTTGGAAAGGCGCAACCTTAGCCCCTCTGCTTCCGCCCAAGAAGCGACCTCCTTCCATTAAGCTTCGTCCAACTAGATCTTCAGAGCAGTTTGCTCCTCCCCAGATGTCTATAACGCCCATTGGAGGGTCTCAACCTCAGTAGCTCTGCTGGCCTGGAGCTCCACCTTCACCTTCTCGCATACCTCTCCCACTCATTGGAACGATTGGCAAGTAGCTAGAAGGGCAGGGACGGCCTGAAATATGTTAGTGCATACATTTGCACATATGTTTATCAATCACGTGACTAGTTGTGTCAAGTAGTCGGATGAGTACATCGCAAATGAAGACCGACGACACAACTAGAGTAGAAGCCTAAGCTACAAAGTCAAAATACGAAGAAACTTCTACGATATGGATCTTGCCGATAGATGATCCTAACCCAAATAGGAAAATCCACTTAGATCATCTATTTAAGTCATTTTAAGTTCATATTTTCTAACTTTCTAGATATGGCTTTAGGAAGTTCCAAGTTGTTGAATGATTTGAAGGACAAGATAATAAAATAGGAAAATCTGTCCAAATTTGGCAGGAGCAGGTGTAACCGAATGGCACCTTCGGTAACACTGAAGATACCTTCGATATTACTGAAGGTGCACAAAATAGTCCAGCAGGTTTCAAAGATATTTTGTTACCACCGACTAGAATTTTGGTACCACTGACTCCTATCGAAGAACAATTTTCGGTACTACCAAAAGTGTCAAAAATCATCCAGCAACCTCAGGATTTAATTCGGTAGCACCGAGTGATATTTCAGTACTACCGAAGGTTCAGTTGATAGCACTGATAACTAGTCGTTATAGATCCGTTGGGGTCTTTTCTCTATAAATATAGGATCTAGAACTTTATGGAAAGTGTGGATTTAGACATTTCAGAGTCCCTAGGTTTTCCCAAGCTTTAATCACTCATCATAGACTCTATCCACATGAGATTCATCTTCTTTTCATTATGATTCAGCATCTCAACGAGCATTCAAAGCTCACTTTAATGAAGAACATGATCTAAGCCTTCACAAGAGTATTGAGACCAAACCTATAGGTATATCCTTAGTCTCAACCATACTCTAGTGCATCCATCAGTTGAATCTCTTAGGAAATCCATTCATAACCTTTATTAGAAATACAACCAACTCTCATTACCTTGGTTACCTTAATAGGAACATCATATGCAAGGTTCTTAGTCGTGAAGCTGAAACAATAAGTAAACTACAGCATAGCGATCGGGGGAGAATCAGGGAGTTGATTCAAGCACGGAAGAGAGAAGAACAAGCAACCCAAGACAAGCTACAAGAGAGGATTCATTCCGATAAGTAAGTGTCATTACTAAGAGTTCAAAGTTTAGTCTCTATCATCATGTAGGATTGAGGCTAAGAGTTTGTTATCAACAAACTTATATAGGTGCCTTGTCTGGGACCTTGGTCGGTGGGCCTAAACGTAAGTTCCTTGCGTGGGACCTTTGCCGGTGGGCCTAAACGTAGGTGCCTTGTGTGGGACCTTGGCCGGTGGACCTAAATGTAGTTGCCTTATGTGGAACCTAGGCCGGTGGGCCTAAACGTAGGTACCTTGTGTGGGACCTTGGCCGATGGGCCTAAACATAAGTTTTTAGTGTAGGACCTTTGCTCGTGTGAAGAGCATAAATTGTTGAGTCATTTGTGTAGGGCTGTAAAGGTTAATGGTGAACCTAATTTAAAACCATTCATAGTGAAATCCGGCACACTCTAGGAGAGTGTGCGGTTGTTAGGAGTGGAGTAGGCAAGTAGCCGATGTCATGCCCCAAACTCGGAAACGGGGCTCACAAAATTCCCAATTGTCAAATCCGGTAACAACAACCTCCGTAGTACCCCATTCTCGGCTACTGCCACCCATATACCAGGTTCCGATCCTAGGATCCTACAAGGAAGATTTTCAACATGAATTTATTTTATAATGAGCATAACCACAAGCATAACCCACGAACAATAACCAAAACACCATTACAAAATCCACTATTATAAAAAACTTTTAAGGTACAATGCATAAAAGGAAACACAAAAACAAAATCAAAAGCTATAGAAGTCCGCTGCACGCTCCAATCTTAAGGCTATTATGGCGTCCTAGCATCACCTGCATGCAATGGTCGTGCATAAGCTTATGAAAAACTTAGAGGGTGGTGTAAGTATGTGCACAAGGCAAGTGTCAAGTATGCAATATTAGAGTAATGCGGAAATATGTTGGTAAGTCCATGATTACTATCAGTCATACCAAGGTTATGCGATGCAAGGCATGAATGCTTCGACCATATCTAGGCCATGTTATGCAAGGCATGAATGATGTAAGCCATACCAAGGCCGTGCGATGTGAGACCTATGTAGCCGAATTTCATATGCGAGATGCAACGTACGCATGCCAGTCCTCATCTAAATCCACATAACCATATAGCTTATCGCTAGAGCATCAAATATCAGTATAGATCACACTCTGGACAATCACCGGAGTCTAGTACACTCTACGCCAACTTGCTGCCCCTATCCGATCGCACAACTGGGTAAGTGGAAGAGACCTCACTATTTGCATGCCAATATCAGTCCCGGCTCATCGATAGCAGACTCATTCCTCAAGCAGGTCAAACTCAACCTAGGTATTGTCCCCTCACTCAAGCGAGTAAGGTCACACCCCCTTCCAACTGACCATGACACAGTAGAAAACGGGCCTATTAGTATACAGCTCTCGTGCGCTCATGTATCGACAAGGTATCGACGTTTGAGTCATCCTCTGGTACAATTGGTTTAGGGATTTTCACAGGGATATCTATAGTGCCCCAATGCTAGTAATAGTATTTTCAGTATCCAATCCGGCCATCCACGCTATAACTGCAAAGGCTATAGCCCTAATGTCGCTAGGGTGTACAGTAATCATAATCACACAATGCAAGATGCATGAGTCACGCAGTCCAATCATGCATCAATCCTGTGCATACCGTGCGCTCATGTAGGATAACTCCGCCTATCAGGGAGTCCCATAACAACTTGCCCAAAGGCATATGCAATGGTCAATCACATCTCACAACGAGCTTACAGATGATGCGTATGGACATGTTATCATGATACTATGTTAAGCATGCTCGTAATCAATATCAATAAACGGCCTATTGACAGGGTGGTGTCCACAGAAGAACTAAGGATCTGATCTATAATGTGAAGATCGATCCTCAACAGTGGATATACAAATCGCGGATCCTCCCCTCTATGGTAATGATATACTCTCCCTTATATCAAGGTTGGGCCTAGGTGATGTACCTATAACCTAAGGATCCGGAAAGGGTTCCTATACCATACTATTTCATAGCCCGCTAGATGCCCTAGGGGGCCCAAATAAGTCCTAGATGGACTCCAAAATAAAAGAAATAACCCTACTAACAACCAATGGGGACCCAACATCTTGGGTTATCGCAACGAATAGATGGGCCATGCGAACATTAATGGGGCCCAATGATTTGGGTTGACCCACTTAGAGAAGGATGTGAATGGGCCAAACAAGACCTAAGGGAAGGTCACAATGTGAACATTTAACCATCATTGCCCATTAATGTGGACATTTAACAAACATTGCTCCCAAGGAGTGGCCCACATAGACCCTAACGTATAGTGGGTCCATGGCCTCACACAAGGGCCTAATATACATCACCATGGGCCTCACTCAAGGGCCACATATACATCACATCGGGCCTCACCATATGGGCCTCATATATATTACATCGAGCCTCGTTCATGGGTCGCATATATATTACATCGGGCCTCACTCATGGGCCTCCTATACATCATATTGGACCTCATCATATGGGCTAATATACATCACATTAGGCCTCATCAAATGGGCCGCAAATATATCATATTGGGCCTCGCCAAATAGGCCACAAATACATCACATGGGCCTTAACAAATGGGCCAATATACAACACATCAGGCCTCATCAAATGGGCTGTAAATACATCATATTAGGCCACGCCAAATAGGCTACAAATACATCACATGGGCCTTAACATATGGGCCAATATACAACACATCGGGCCTCATCAAATGGGCCACAAATACATCATATTGGGCCTCGCCAAATAAGCCACAAATACATGACATGGGCCTTAACATATGAGCCTTAAATGCATCATATTGGGGTGGGCCCTACACATTCCAAAGGGCTCACCAGATGAAAAAGCATGGATGTTCAACACATACATCAAGGTGGGTCCCACCGTAGCATTTATTTTCCATCCAATCTGATCATAACATCACAAAGACCTGAATTAAGAGGAAAACAAATTTCATATTGATCCAGAACTCCTGCAACCCCAAACAAGTTCAACGGTAGACGTTCAATCCTCCACTGATTTTTGCAGTGTGGTCCACCTGATAGATCTATCTTATTTCACGTCTCAAGCCTAAGATGAGCTCACAGGGTGGATGGACGGTTAGTTATAACACAAGCCTCGTGATCAGGACCACTGATCTTGCTGATAGGGCCCATACAGGTGGACGTCGTGGATGAAACAGATGGACGGCATGGAATGAAATACATACATCATGAGGGACCCACAGAACTTACTGACGTTAATACAGCAGCTATATAGCTGTTGTAAACATACACCAGCCAACCCGTTACTAGTAGGGTGGGCCCCACCCCACACGTGCAACACGTGTGGGTGGGTTCCACCTTCTGGACAAACGGTGTAGATAAAACACTACATCATAGTAGGCCCCA